>JANQBM010027766.1:0-11109 GCA_025594535.1 Erythroxylum domingense | reverse complement strand
AACCATTTAGCATTCATTGGATTAAAGAAGAAAGAGGTGCATTTGATGGACCCTCTTCCTTCTTTCATCACAAAACCAAAAATAAGATGCATCATTTTAGGTTATTGGTCTTTTCATATAACCATCTTAAAACAAATGAGAAGAATCTCATTTATTGGCTTCTTTATGATTGATTAAGGAAGGATGTGATGCTTTGGATGCACTTCACTTACTTCTTTGAGGTTTAACTGAAACTAAGAGAAATAATACAAGGGGTTGTTGAATTTTTATCTCTCTCTCTCCTATCTGGCATGAGATAGCCGAAATTTGCATGAAAGGTGTCTCATCTTTGGCTTCTTTTTCTAAGGCAAAATCACTTCAAGTTTTCTTCTCCTTTCCCACCAAAGGATCTTATTAACCAAGTTATCCAAGGAGAACAAGTAGTACATCAGATTGATTGAGGATACAATAACGAGAAGAGGTTACATCACCTAGGAAAGGATACATTGCTGAGGATAAGATAGCATAGCGAGGAGTTAAAGCTGTAGCAAAAGAGTCGGTATAATTTTACCATCTTGTTCTTATGTTAAATATTTTCCTTATATCGTATCATATATGGCTTGACATGTTGATTTGGTTATATTGCTTCTGCTGAATTTTGATTTCTAAAAAAAATTTTGAAATCTACCGTTTTAGCCTAATTTTGCATGCTTAAGTTTTCGATCCAACAATTGGTATCAGAGACATTTTTTTATGCATGATCGGTTCCTATATGTGATGTATAGGTTGGCATTTTTGTATGCTGCATATTTTTATGTGATAAAAATATATATGATGTATGTTTTCCTCTTTTGGTTGTCCGTAGATTCATTTGGTTTGTAACAAGGAGGGTGGCCTTTCATCGTCATGTTTCCTCCTTGGCTTCATTTTTCTGTTTTCTTTGATTATGTAATGTACAAAATCATGTAATGATGAAGATGAAGAATTCATGGGCTGAAGAAATGACGAGGTAAAGTTTCAGTTTTGATTATGGTGTCTTGGCCAAATTTCAGTTTTATGAAAATGAAAGGGCTGGAATTTTTTTATTCATATTCATAAGCTTCAATTTTTATGAAAAACAAGTGTAGATTTTTGTTTTCTTTTGGAAAAATTTTGGTTTTGTGAAAATCAATTTTTTGTTGGAAAAGAAAGGCCATTACACACTTTTTACCAAATGTGCCGGGTTATGTGAGTGAAGAGTTGGAAGAGGAAGATTCAAGTCCAAGAAGATTTTGTTGGGCCTAAAAGCCTTATAATTGTATTTATGTTTCTAGGATGGACAATCAAAAGTGGTTTATTACTTGATGTGATGAATGGATAAATGAATGCAAATAATATGTGATATTATGTCATTGCATGTCATTTAGAAAATTGCCAACCCTAGGCTTTGCCATGCATTCATTATGTATGAGATATATAATGAAACAATATAGGATGGATAATAAATTGCATTTAGACAAGATGGTATTTATTAAAACTTAAAGCCTAAAAAAATTGAGTGGGAAAGGATGCTCATATGAGAGTTCGTGGTCTCCATATGATGACCCATTTGCATATGGTGAAGTATTACTCCCCACCGGAGGGCATGAATCCTAGATCTTGCATGGTTTGGGTCCTAAAGGATAAGTCTACTTATTGGTAGAGAATGTGACCTCCCAATGAGGCATGGTTTGCAAGTACCTTAGTGGATTAATCAAATGGTTACACACTCAATATATTTTATCAATATTCTACCCACCATAACTCTGTTGGTAAAAGTATGGACCAAATAATGGCACTTCTCAAACGTTTAGATATGAAGATGCTTAGTAATTTTTGAGTGGGAGGGTCCCAATTTTTCTTTTAATGGATAAGATGGCCCACCGTCACTTAGTCCATTGTAGATAAGAAAAATAACCGTCGTATAAAGTTTTAATTTTTTAAGTTTTGTTAAATCTATCATCATGCATACTTGCATCATGATTTTATACAAAGTTCCAATATTGTTGACTAGTATGCTCATTCTTTAATAATTTATATTTTTAGACATAATCATCCAGAAAATGAATCCACTCACTTTTCTCTTGACAAATAACAAAGTAGAAAACGGAGAGAATTTTAATGAATGGAGACGTAACCTTAACATTGTCCTTTAATATGAAAGAATTTCATAGGTATTAACTGAAAATGAGCTTGCACCTCCGGGTGGAGATTCAACGCCTAAGCAAGTCCAACAATATGAGCGATGGCAGAATGCTGATAAGACTACTAAATGCTATATTCTAGCTTTTGTCAGCGGCATGTTGCAAAAGCAAATTGCTTGTTTGAAAACTGCTAGTGTAATGGTTCATCACCTATATGGGATGTTTGGTGTGAGGACCAGGTCTGCAAGGGTGAAAGTTATCCAAACCTTTGACAATCTCAGGTAAAAACCTAATGAACCAGTTCCGGATTACATGCTTAAGGTAGTCTCTGCGGTCAATAAGGCTGAGATGCTTGGGGCGGACATGGATGCAAACATGCAGATGATTATGATCATCAATAGCTTAAACTCTTCTTTTCAACAATTTAAGTTGGACTATGAGACAGAAAGGATCATACCTTGAGTGAGTTGATGAATACCCTCTAGAGTATAGAGGAAATATTAAATATCAAGGCATATGGGCTAGAAGCTAATGTAGCATCTTCTTCTAAGCCCAGGGTAAGGGCAAGCAAAAGAAGAAGGGTCCAATGAAAAATAAGGCCCAAACAGGGGTCAAGGCCTAACCCACAAAAAAGAAGGACAAAGCAAACACCAAAGGAAAGTGTTTCCAATGTGGTAAGTAAGGTCACTAGAAAAGACATTGTACGGACTACCTTGAGTCTCTCAAAAGCAAACAAGGTATGGGTTTCCTAAGATTGTTAGGAACTAGAAATATGGCAGATTCTGATTTTTGGATATTAGATTCAGGAGCCACTAACCATATTTGCAATTCTTTGCAGGGGTTCCAGCAAAGGAAAAGACTACATAAAGGCCAGTTTCAAGTCAAGATAGCAGATGGATCCTATATTTCAGCAGAATCAGTGGGAGTAGTTATCTTGGACTTTCCTAGTGGTCATAGGTTATATTTGGAGGATGTATATTACATCCCAATGGTTATAAGGAACATGATTTCTATTTTTTGTTTAATAAAATCGGGTTATTCCTTATATTTTGAAAATGTTGTTTAAATATATGAGAATAAGGATTTTATTTGTAATGCAATGATTAAACAGGGATTGTTCTTTATAGAACCTATTACATGCTCACTAAACATCACAGAATTGATAAAAAACAAGAAAATCCAATGTCTCTAACATTAATTTAAAATATCTGTGGCACTTAAGAATGGGCCATATCAATCAGAAAAGACTTGATAAGTTAGTAAAGGATGGAATCCTTATGGGCTTATATAATTATCCATTACCCACCTGTAAATCTTGTATTGAAGGAAAAATGACCAAGGCCTCATTTCCTTCCAAAGGAAACAGATATAAATCTATGTTGGGCCTAGTACATACTGATGTGTGTGGACCCATACAAGCTAGAGGAGGTTATGACTACTTTAAAACCTTTATAGATGACTACTCTAGACATAGCTATTTGTATTTGATGCATAAAAAGAGTGAGTCCTTTAAAAAGTTCAAAGAATTCAAATTTGAAGCTAAGAAGAAGCTAGGCAAGCCATTAAAATAACTTCGATCGAATCGAGGTGGTGAGTACTTATCTGGAGAGTTCCATCAATATTTAATTGACAACGGAATTGTTCCAACTTGTCAACTCCTCGAACATCTCAATAGAATGGTGTAGTTGAGAGGAGAAATAGGACTCTATTGGAAATGGTAAGATCAATGATTTCCTATGCTAGTCTTCCAAAATCCTTCTGATTAAGAAGTGATCAAGATGAAGTTAAGGTTTGTCCTAGTGAGGGCACTCCACCCTTGTGTGATGCGCGTCCAGATGTCACTTAGGACCTCGGTCACATGTCTCACAAGGGGCGGGGGCCCAACACTTGGATAAACCTTAACCTGAAACTTCATCTTAATCACATCTTACCATCTTATCCCATGACTTATACTCGGTCTAAGTCTTTAACTGATTCTTGATCCTTGATTAGTGAATTTTGTGTTAAATTTCCAAGTAAATGATGGTTCAATAATAATGACTTAACTTCTTCTTTATATCATCTGTGGTTAGCCCATCGTCTGTGTTTACTTATGGCCTGAGTTCTATCGTCTAGGTTTTATTGTCTATAGTTGACTTTCATCGTCTGGGTTGACCCTTCTCCTATCGTCTGCCTTTCTATTGTCTGTCTTCCTATCATCTGTCTTATGATGTGTCATCACAGATGATTCCTTGCATCTGTGTTATGACGTGTCATCTGTGTTCCTTGCGTCTGTGTGTGTCGTCTGTGTTCTTTAGAACGTTGCATAATTTCTCTCTCAGAAGAAGAACGAACAGCTAGGTATAGGTGGCTAGGGTTTTCGTATATCATCTCTAATGAGACATCAGTTCTCTATTTATAGAGAAACCCTAATCCCTATTCCTATTATAAATAAGAATATCATAATCCTAAACCCATTAGGATTATAGAAGCCCAATAAGTTTCGACTCATATTATATCTCATATAATAAAAAGCCGACAACGTAATTCAATCTAGCCTAATAAATATATCCACATATATTTATTCAGAGCCTAATAAATTAGGCCCAAGAGAATAAGCCCAAATCACATCACTCTTTTTGTGCAACCCTGTAGGCTCATTTGATGCTGGCAATGGGCTTGATCACACTTCAAGGTCCATAAGTCATAAGCGGCCTCTAGCAAGACATTATGACTACCCAAATCAAATGAGGATCAGTAATCTGATTTAGCCTGTAAACATAGTTACAAACTCAATCCCTTTGTAACACGATATCAAGATTAATCATAAGGCATGGTACATGTCAACCTTTGATTAATCATAGTTTCTTGATTCCTAAGTTGACTGACTATAAAAAATCACATTGATCACTCCTCATCAATTCATTTGAGTATGGCCACGCATTTCTTTAGCCATACTTGTCAAGAGGCCCAAATGATATCTCTCTCGTTTAAGAGAGGTATAAATCCCATCTATGTCATTCACATCCCTCTGCATGATTCATTTAATGTCCAATATAAGACTACTTGTTATCCAGTTAAAGATAACTTAGTGTAATGTCAAAACACTGAATTTCTCATGTAGGGAACCATGATGACTTCAAGTCAAAGAACTAAAGTCAAACCATAATAAGAATCACTAATGACATGAAACCATGTAGTGTTCTCTCTGTGGGTCGGTCAAATATATGTTCTCTAACATATATCTATGTATCTGATTTGATAACTCATATCTATGATCAGTAAAATGAGATCATCAATCAAATCACATACTAGCTTTAATTCATTATTGTTCCTCCAATAATGATCGACAGGGGACATTTTAGAATAGTATTATAATGCTTATGGTTTTACTATCAAGTCACATACTTGATGACAAAAGCCCAATACTTTTCATGGAATGTAAATCATATTACATAAACAATATATATGCATATATTAAAGAATACCTCATAATATATTATTAATAAGTCATAATGTCAGTACAAAAGTCACATATGTCCATTGGCTTAGGGCACACTACTAACAGTGAACCTATGAAGGTTAATGTGATTCAAAGAAGATGAATGATGTGTATTAAGTAAAAGTGAATGATAAATTAGATATTTTATGATCTTATAAAATTAGAAAAAGGATTGAAAAGCATGTATGTGATAGATATATGATTGAATGATGGACTTAGAATAATCTTGTACAAAGGAGGTGTAAGCCTAAAATCAAATTTGGCTTATATGACTTATGAAATATGTATGATCTTGAGATATTAATTAAGTAAACATACCCTAAATAGTCAAATTAAGCATGCATTATACATTACACATATACATATGTGTAAAATTGAATGTTTTTATGATTGTGCCATTAGTAATGTGTATGCAATGTGTGTATTATATGATGTTGATAAACAGGATAGAACGTCAATATCCAGACGTTTCCGAATCATAGAAGCAAATGCTAATCTAGAGTGGACTGTGAGTCGACCTAGATGGTCTCATTTTAATTGTTTTTTCTGTTCTAAATTTCTGTATTGAATTACTACTGATATGATTGTGATTGAGGACATTCCGGACATAAGTAGTCTAAGGAGTTTTATAAATGTGAAAATATAGGAAGTGCTTCATTGAATGTGAATGTTAATAAAATAAGTGATTCTCAACATTATTGTTGAATTCTAAACATCGATCTGATGAAAAATGTGAATGTGAATGTGAAATTGAACACAAGTGATTGCTTGAATATAAATGAATGTGATACATTTCATTACGTGAATGCATGAACAGATAAAGGCTGTTGTGACCGAAGAAGCCACTGAAAAAGAGCCTAAAGCTCAAAAAGTAAAAAAGAGCATAAAGCTCATAATGTGGTAAGAGCCTCTAGCTCACTATGTATAATGAACCTTGTATCCCCAACGAATAAGGGATAGTTATTAATGAGCCCAGTATCTACAATAGATACAGGACAGTTACAGGCACTCGGTCACAACAATAACAATTGAAAGTGAGTCTCATGAGCATTGCATATATAATTGATATGTATGTTTTAAATGATCAAAATGAACTATTTGTGTAGGACCCCAAAATATACCCTAGATGAAATGTTACATATTTATGGCAATACACGTATGATTGGTTTGTTCTTTGAAGTTCGAATTCGAAATTAAACATGTAAGGGAATTCTAAACTCAACAGAATGTATTAATACAGGTTTGATGATAATTGAATTGGCATGAAGTATGTGTTATGATGTTAATATTGATAGCTTGTATTAATATAAGTTGTATGATAGTTGAATTAGTATGGAATATGTGTTAAGATGATGAGAATTGAGTGATGGGAAAATGATGGTTATATGTTAATTCCGGTTTAACTACTGAACAGACTTTGGTAGTTCACCTATATCTTGACCTGTAGGCATCAAAATGGGATTCTTTTAAATTCAAATGAACCTAGATACATTTATCTACAACTTTCATGAAGGAATCCTATTATGATTCTTCCTTTAAGATTTTTGAATTTTGGTTTGAAGTTGAGTTCTGGCCGTTGTAATTTTTTCAAATAGATTGTGGTTTTTGGGGTATAATTCCTGATATAATTATCCAGATTGTAAGCAATTTATGTCAATAGAAAATTAAGACATATGGGAATGAAAGTAATTTATAATATCATAGGCAAATGTGGGAGTTAAAGGAAGAAGAAAGACTAATATGCAATTTTCCTAAAGTTAATTCATGGACCAATAAGATTAAAGCATGTGTGTCAAATGGAATCGTAACACATGGTCCAATAGAATTATAACACATGTTCCAATAGAATTGTAACTCATGGTCCAATATCATTGCAACACATGTGGATTGTAACATTTGGTCCAATAGGATTGTGACATATGGACCAATGAGATTGAAACATGTGTCTAAGACTAGAACATTCATGAAAAGGCATATAGAGAAGGGAGATGGACAAAATTTGATGGCTTAACTTCATAGTTTTCTCCTCTCCATTTCACTTTCTTCATCCCATCATTTGTCACTTGGTGATTAAAGCAAAACCAAAGAGAAAGTGGAGGAAAAGCATTAGAAGAACTACTTTGTCAATCTTATTAGTTGATTTCTATATTTGTGTATGATTGAATGGATATAAAGATTCATTTGGATGTGGAATTGTTGTTGGGATGCTGCTTTGTTGTTATTTTGGTATTATCTTGGATAGAATTGGTTGAAGATGACAAGAGAACATTATGTAGTGGAATTTTGTCTAGGGTTTGTTTGAGTCAGACATATTGTTTGAGTCATAACTCAACCTAACGACCCCAAATTGTGTGATTTTAGTTGCATATGAAAGCTAAGACATAGATCTAAATATCTTTAGAAGAGATTCAGACTTAATTCTGGCTCTATGACCTTGGAAACTGAGATCAAAAAAGGTGATCTGATGTTGCCCCTATTTTGGAGTAGTTTGTGATGTTTTGCTTATATCTCATGATTTAGAAATCCAAATGATCTGATTGTTAGTGCTATCGAAACTTAAGACACAGAGACAAATTGTTTAGAAGAACTCATTACTCAAAAATGTCAGTGTCTATGTCAAAATGGTCATACAAAACTAACTTGAAACATGTCCTATGAAAACAGCTGTTCGGAGGTTTCAGGTCCCTTATCCCACAATTGTGGGAAATGGTTAGGATGGTAAAAAAATGAGATTTTGAGCAATTGATGACAGTATAAGGTTAATTGAGTAATAGTTAGTTTAATTATGCATGATTAATTGAGATGATAATGTAAAGGATGTATGGTGTATAATGTTGAATTGCTTGATGTGATCATGAATGAATGAGTTTCAAAGGCTTATATATTTTGAATTGAATATGGATGTATATGAATTGGGAATTTTTGTGATAATATTGTGACAATTCCAGACTAACAGTTGTCCGAGGATTTTGATCATTAGGGTTGTATTAGAAGTGCTTTCTAATTGTGTGCATATTCATAATGTGAGATGACTTAACACTTTTATTGATGCCTAATTGCACATATTTTTATTTCTAAGGTATGTTATGTTTAATCAATTGTCATTGAATAAGATCATTTGGAGCGGAATAGAATAAAAACATAAGTTGTTCTTCATCTTTTACATAAAATTCTAAAATTTGAAATGGTTTGTTTTAAAACTGTTGAGTCCTAGTCGTGGGTAAATAGGCATGCCTAGAAGGATTAGCAGCTGCTTCTGTAATTAGACACTAAGGTGTCTTCTGTAACCAGACATTAAAGTGTCTTCTGTACCAGACACTCTGGTGTCTTTTGATTTCAGACACTTTTGTGTCTTCTATTTCAGAGACTTAAGAGTCTTCTGTTTCAGATACCAAATGTGGTATCTTCTATTCTAATCCTGTTACCCACTTCTATAAAAAGGATTAGCAGGCTAACTTGTTTTGTATTCTGATATATGTCCAATTTTGAAATAAGACAAATTCTGATTTGATATAAGTTAGGTTTAGTTCTGATACAGCTAAATACTGATATGATATAAACAAGCTTTGCTCAGATACTTTAAAGTTTTGTTTTGCGATTCTGATTTTGTTCAAATACTTATAAATGTGGAGCAAGTATATATTATGTTCTGATATGTTATATTTTGATTTGAAGCAAATGTTATTGAATGTTTAGTAATCTGAACAATTAAAGATTGTCTGAGATTTGATATGATTCATTGTATGTGAATGCTAGAAAATTATTAGAAACAATCGTCGGATTATATGTTGTTTAGTTTTTCCCCACTAAACTATATGTTTACCATGGTGGTTTTGCCCCGTGTAGGTTCAGATAGAAGGGTTTGAAGACTAGGACAAAGACAAGTACAATGGCTATGAAGATTGTGTTCTGTTCAGGACATGTGCAGTTTTTTTTTAGTTGTTCTTCAATGTAATGAGATATGATGTATTTTGTGTTTTATTAATGGTTTGTAAAAAACTTAATACAGTTTGGAATTGGATTTAAGGCTTGTATGTAATAAGTATAATGTGTATGTTATGTTTTGAGTATGACCTAACCAATATTGAATAAAATGTATACTCAATGAGTTTCTAGACATGCTTTAGTATATATTGGATTACTTTAGTTTTTGTTTTATGTAGCATCAATATATCCTCCTGAGGGGTATGTGGGTGATACATTTTTTGGTATTAGAGGATGGTTTAGGCGATTCTGGTTTAATCAGGACTTAAATATTGCTTTGACCTAATGTGATTTATCCCACGCTTCTATTTTAGATTTAAGTATGGAAAGATCTCATAAGGCAGTTGATGAGGTTGCTGAGAGCAATACTCCTGTACGATCTCGTCTGTTTATATCTGGACCCTCTGGGGTAAATCGAGATGAATAATGATCTATTAGAGTGTGAGAAAATGAAAGTTTGTTGATATCCTAATATAAGAGGTACCACTTGGTTCGATAAGTTGGATATAGAGTCAATGTACTTATATCCGTGGTTAAATTAAGGAATATAAGATTAGTATTATGCTGTGGTTATATAACTTTAAATTGATGTGGAAGTAAATATATTTCGTGGCTTTGACAAAGAAAGGAATAGAGATGTAAGTAAAAGTGATAGGATTTAAAGTGTGCAAGCAAAGTTGAACGAAGAGCAAAATTTCTAATACCTTGAAAAGTTGAACTTGGTACTAGAATGGTGTTTTAGGTATCACGTTAAGAGTTTGTGATTCAATATAAGATTTTAACATTGAGTTTGATATTAGAATTTCATGATGGTTAAGCATTTTATATTTTTGAATTGATTGGGAACATATGTAAGTAAGATGAACTAAATGATAATGATATATATATATAGAAGTCCTCAAGATTAAGTTGATTAGTTATTGTGAGTGTACATTTGATAATGTAATTGCTTTGGCGAATGATATTATAGTGTACATATGTATTATATTCTTGGATATGAAAGTAATTGAGATCAAGGTATTATCAGAGTAAGATATTAATTAGTAACCTTATGAAAATAAATCTCTAGATAAGATACAATGATTTTAATGGTAGATACTAAGGCATAAGAGTAAAAGTGTATGCCTATCATTTCACCAAACTTTAATATACAAAACATTTTGATTATGAATGGTGGAAAAGCAACGACGAGCATAGTTGAATGATAAGGATTTCGTGAATGGTACAGATAATTGAGGAAAGAAAACTCTTCTTATGATAACTTTCACTGACTTGTATCATATAGATCAAATGTTCCATTTCTAGGACCGAATGAATTTTAAACGAATCAAATATGAATTTTGGAGTCAAATAAGTATGAGACTTAGGCATGAGAAACTGAATATACTATAGAGAGTGCATGTACTTTGCTTGTTGTAAAGTATCCAAACTGTAACATCCCGTTTCCAGAGAACGGGTCGGACCAAAGAAACGGGTCCAGATGTGGTAAATTACCACATCTCA
>JANQBM010027755.1:0-11109 GCA_025594535.1 Erythroxylum domingense | reverse complement strand
AACTGTTCCCGCATTTTTTACCGTCGCCGTGACATGTTCCGTCGCTATTTTCTGACGCAGATTCTTGGTAGATTTTTTCCCGTCAATATTGCCGACGGATCGGTTGGCGGTCGATAAATGTTTGTTTTCAGCGACGGAATTTTTATGTTCCGTCGGTAACGTGCGACGGACTTTTTTCCGTCGGTAGTATTCCGACGCAAATGCTGAATTTTCTTGTAGTGTTCTTAATTGGCTACTAGCTCTATTTGTAATCTGAAGGCTAGTAGAATAGTTATTTATTTAAAATTTACAATCACACACATTTTTTTAATTTTATTAAATGCCTACCTTGTTGCTTTAGCTACGCGTTTTCATGAAAAAAATACTAGAAAACTATTTAGTTGAAATACCTAAAATTATGAATGAATGTGAAAAGTTATAGGGTGATAAACTAACATTAAATTCTAATTAACCTGTATATTTAGCCAAAGAACCCAGATCGTTAATTTCGTGAGGTAATCAATCTTCACAACCTAATAGATTATGTTCAAAATTAAATCGGTTTCACTCCATCTAAGCCACCGACGCATTCATACAATTCACAATATGCAACCTAACAAACTATCATACAATATGCAAAATTCACACACACAAAAAACACACAACCCTCCCCACACTTGAACAACACATTGCCCTTACTATGAGAAGGAGACAAACAAACACACATGGAAGGAAGAAACATAAAATAAAATAAAATAAAACACAAACAAAAATAAAGACTAAAATTAAAAGAAAAGGGTTAGAAACAAAGTCTCACGGTGATGGAGGCAGGGATGGTGTCGGACTGAGAACAAATCCACTTGACACCTAAGATTATTGTCTTATCTTAGAATTGCTCAAAGAAAGTGAGAGAATTAATGATCCCAGACCAATTCAAATTACTAAAGTTTTATTTAAAATTTAAAACAACTCTAACTAAATCGAACAATTTCAATCGAACTACTGAACGTGCTAATTTATGGTCATTAGCTTGACC
This sequence comes from Erythroxylum domingense, assembly GCA_025594535.1. Classification (NCBI taxonomy): domain Eukaryota; kingdom Viridiplantae; phylum Streptophyta; class Magnoliopsida; order Malpighiales; family Erythroxylaceae; genus Erythroxylum; species Erythroxylum domingense. The sequence goes on along the minus strand of JANQBM010027755.1, from coordinate 10,094 downwards.
TTACATCCAAGGAAACATTTTAATTGTTCGAACAGAAGGAAATCACTTCCTTGTCCTTAGGAATCACTCCTCTGAGATATACTTTGCAATGATGCCTGTTGACCTTAAACGTTTCCTTGTTAGCATTTTCCAGTTTGAGGGCTCCATGATCGAAAACTTGAATGATCATAAAAGATCCACTCCAACGAGATTTTAGCTTCCCTAGAAACAGCCTCAACCTTGAATTATATAACAGAACTACATCTCCTACTTTAAATTCCTTTTGTTTAAGCCGAGAATCATGTCATTTCTTTACCTTTTCCTTGTAGAGTTTGGCATTTTTGTACCCATTATAATGCAACTCTTCAATTTTTTCCAGTTGTAAAAGTCACTTTTTGTCTGTTTGTTTCCAATTAAAGTTTAATGCTTTTATCACCCAGTATGCTCAATGTTCTAGTATGACCGATAAATGACAAGCTTTTCCGTATACAAGCCTATAAGGAGTTGCTCCGATAGGTATTTTAAAAGTAGTTCTATAAGCCCATAAGGCAGCATCTAGCTTTATTGCCCAATCCTTCTTGAAACTGTTCACCATCTTTTTCAAAATTTGTTTCAGCTCCTAGTTGATGACTTCCACTTAACCACTAGTCTGCGAATGGTAAGGTGTAGCAACATAGTGGTACATTTCATATCTTTTTAAGAGGGCATCAAAAGATCTGTTGCAGAAATGTGTACCTCCATCACTTGTTATCATACGTGGCATTCCAAACTGATTGAATAACCGTTTGATGAACTTTTGCACCACCTTCCATCATTGGTTGGAGATGCCACTACTTCAGGCCAACACGAGACATAATCCACCCCCACTAAAATGTACATGTTTCCCATTGAAGACGGGAAAGGACCCATAAAGTTAATTCCCTATATATCAAAGACTTCCACTTCTAAAATTTTGGATAAAGGCATCTCATCTCTTTTGGAGATGCTACCTATTCTCTGACATCGATCGCATTGTGTCATAAAAGTTTGAGCATCCTTAAACAATTGTGTCTAATAAAATCCACTCTCGAGTATCTGAGCTGCCATTTTGTTAGATCCATAATGTCCAGCGTGTTTACTTTCATGACATTGCTTTAAGATGTCCAACATTTCCTCCTCCATAACACATCGTCGCATTAACTCGTTAGTGCATGTTCTATATAAAATTGACTCATCCCATAGATATCGGTTACAATCATGTAGGAATCTCTTTCTTTATTGGTAAGATAAATTAGAAGGAAATTTACCACTAACAATATAATTTGCAATATCGGCAAACCATGGTGTAGCCAAACTTTCAAGTAGCATCAAGGTTTCATCAGGGAAATTTTCATTAATATTTATGCTTGGCTTGCCTTCCCTTCCTTCTAAACTAGACAAATGGTTTGTAACCACATTTTCTACTCCCTTTTAATTTCTCACTTTTAGATCAAATTCCTATAAAAGTAACACCCACCGAATGAGCCTTAATTTTACATCCTTTTTGTTGAAAAGTTATTTTAACACTGAGTGATCGATGAATTCGATTACCTTTGATGTCAAAAGGTATGGTCGAAATTTATCATTTGCATGCACTACTGCGAGTAATTCCTTCTCTATAGTAATGTAATTAAGCTGAGGTCCTGTAAGGGTCTTACTGGCATAGTAGATCACATGCAACCTTTTATCTTTCCTTTGGCCCGATACACAACCTATAGCTTGGTCATTTGCATTGAACATAACCTTAAATGGAAGTTTCCAGTCTAGTGGTGATAGAATTAGTGCTGATGTTAATGCCTTCTTTAGTTTATTGAAGGCAGACACACACTTGTCATCAAACAGAAAGGGCACATCCTTAACTAACAGGTTCGTCAAAGGTCTTGCAATTTGTGAGAAGTCTTTGATAAATCAACGTTAAAATCCTGCATGAACTAAGAATCCTCACACACCTTTTACATTTCTTGGCAGTGGAAGTTTCTCTACAACTTTTGTTTTTGCTCTATCGATTTCAAATTCTAACTATTTGATTTTCTGCCCTAGCACTATCCCCTCTTGCACCATAAAATGACATTTCTCCCAATTCAGCACCAAGTGTGACTCTTCAAATCTTTAAAGAACTTTGTCCAAATTGGTTAAACACATTTCAAAAGAGTCTCCAAAAACTAACATGTGCTAGTCTATCCAGATTAACAATGTCCTGTCTCATTAATTCTATAACTAAGGATAATTTAGACACTAACATAATTGCACATGATAGGAATCTCATTATCATGATCTAATCATGATTTCCTTCATGCTATGTTTTGTATTATAGACTTCATTACTTCAATTTAAGATAGACATCAATTTATAAACAAATGAACATCAAATTAATGAAATTTGCCTTTCACTTCATTAATCAAAATAAAGTTTGTAAAAAGTGATAATGGTGATTGCCTTTAGAGCACTACCTTATCACATACAACGATCGTGGGTAGTTGTTTCGACCCTAATATCTCCGAAACTCCTCCATTCTTCGATGTTGACCCTGAAATACTAGCAAACACATCAAGGTACCTCAAAAACATAATATTTAAGCTCAAAGATGTGTACTAACCCATACAACACTTAAAACATAAATAATTAACAAACTAAACACAATTCTAACACATATTAAATGATTGAATTAACAATTAAACACATATCAAACTATGCCCTAAAATATAATGCAATTTACAAATATCATATATATTTAAGCATAAGTCTATTTGTATGTGTTAAAGATTAATGAACCTATAGATCCCTCTATACTAGTTGAGGCAGATGGAGGTTGTTACTAACTTAGTTAATTAATGGATGAGGTTGATTGTTATTGTTGGCTAGGATTTGATTGAAATGGTTGTTGTTGAGTAGGATCTAATTGATATGGTTCTTGTTGACTAGGGAAAACTTCGATACTTACCACCATCTTTCCTTTGTTTCTAACAGGTGTCATTGTATTGAATATCTATAACTTAAATATCATCCTTTTGAATTATTATAACTGAAACATCTACATTCCATATAAAATAACTCAATCATCAACATTTTGTATTAACATAATTGAAACATCAACAATCCGTATAAACATAACTCAAATATCAACACTCCTCATTAAGATAACTTAAACATCAACAATCTGCATTAACATAACTCAAAGTAATAAGAAATTTTAGGTTAGGATGACTGGATTAGCTTGAAAATTCAATGGCCTTTATTATCTGGTTGACCTTTAATTCTCACCATCACAATCTTCTGTTCAAATTTTCCTTCGTTCACTTCTATCTATTATGTTTGAATAATAGATCTTTGCCATTACAAATGTGGTCATCATTAAAATTGAAAGCACATGATCAATATCCAAGATATCCTCGAGTACCTCAAGTCTAAGGATATTTGCACCATTACCATGGTGAGATTAATCATTGACATTTGATAGATCATCCATATGATAATCTCATAATGGGTCATCCGATGTACTTATTACTCTTAGCAAGCATCCCCATATTAACTTTAAACATCTCATCCTTACAGTTTATGAGATCCACTGCTTGATCAAATCAAGGAGTATAATATGTGCTAGTCTATCCGAATTAACAATGTCCTGTCTCATTAATCCTATGACTAGGGATAATTTAGACGCTAATATAATTACATAGGAATCTCATTATCATAAAGCTTTTGAATGTACATAAATGCATATTGATAAGGACTTTAATCACATGCATTAGGTCAATCGGTAGGTAATGACACGAACTACATTTAGTTATGCAACTATCGACTTGTGCCAACAACTATTGATTTAGCACACTCATTAGGTTATCAACTCTTGATACGTATACATCCCATGCATACTACCCAACTTCACTTATATCTACGTTAACTTTAGGTTTGCCTAACAAATCAACGCTTCTAGTTAGGACCAACCCATTAACTCAAAAATCTAATTTCCATAGTTTGAACATATACATGTAGTGTGGGTTTGGGTTTGCTCAACAACCCAATACTAAAAGAATTCTGGTTCTTGCCATATCAATGTAAGGCGTAGGTCCTAATATTTTGGTTGAGGGATTTATTCTTAGGTCTCATCAATAGTTGGATGGTATTATATATATATGACATATACATATTCAGATTATAGATGACTCAATTAAATTAGGACTATGTCCATAACCATCCTTAAAATGCATCTAATGCACGTAACACACAAAGGAGGTTAAATTTAGGTTGTAACTTGACTATGCATCTAAAGTTCGTAATTCAATTCAACTCTTGAATCGAATTGGGTACTAGTGTTAGTCTCAGCTAAAGCGAATTATGAATGTGATTTGATTTAGGAACCCTAAAGTTCAATTATTTTGATGTCCAAATTAAACATTTTAATTCTAGTACACATGCCTTTTTCTAACCACATTAGAAATGCTATACTTTACTTGGATTAATTCTAAATTAATCCCTAGGGTTTCCAAAATTCCCGAACATCAATTAGTCATCTAAGACATCCCTAGGTCATCTCAAATTTATCAAGACAATTTCAGCACAAGCCAAAATTATCTTAACGACCAAAATTGTCAAGATAAATGAGTTAACCTACTAGACAGTAAAGAGACCAATTCATTGTCCAGAAATTTTTCGAAACCCTAATTTCAAGCATAAGCACTTAGCATGCTACTAGAATCAAAATAATACATTTCTTACCTCATAAAAAATTTTCAAGTTCTTTTAACTGAAACACATACACATAAGGCATCAAATAAGTCAGCCCCATTAGCTTTTAAAAAACTGACTAGTGTTAACTTTGACTTGATCTATTAATTGAATCAAGTTCAATTAATTCTAAAAAAATCCAAAGTCTTAATTCTAAAAACAATCTAGAGTCTTATACACATTCTAAATGTGTCTAATAAAAAATTCAAGAATCTAATTCTTAGGAATTATTTATAAACTAAGTGGAATTAGCCAACACATCTTATGTCCACTAACACTTGTCATACACCACTAGCATGCATGTAAGATCGAGAATAAATAATCAATCACTTCAAAAATAGGTGCCATGCATCTCATACACATGGCAACATCAAATGTGTATGTTCATGAAGGAAATTTATAAAAACAAATTTTATAAAATTATTCTAAAATTTACAAGCATGCATGATCATCAGATTTCTGGAATTTTCCAAAACTTCATACATGCATCAAGCTGAAATTAGAAAAATAATTTTTCTAGAATTATTATGAAAATTTCAAAAGCAACATATGCATTCTATTTTCCAGAAATTCCCATAAACTATCATATAAACAGACTGGAGATTAATTCAAAATAAAATAGCAAATGAAGTTCAATTGAAATTTACTTTGATAGAAACATAAAATAATATATTATAAAAAATTTTGTGAAAGAAAATCAGAAAAAAATTTCTACAATTTATAAGAATTTGTTGAAATCAACATGCATGTCAGTTATAACCCAAAAAATAGTTTGCACATGTTCAATAGATCTTATAGATGCATAACTAGCTCTGATACCACTGTAAGGGAGCCATGGATCCATGCATCACATACATGACAAGGCATTGGAAGTGTCATAATCAAAATTCCAACCCCACGACATCCCCAGAAAATCAAGAATCTATGTGCATGTATAAATAGATTATGAGAACATGAAATTATAGCATATGTACCTTACAAATACTCCTCCTTTCTTGAATCTTCTCCTTGTTTGGGTTATAACAAACACCAAACACCTTCTTTGGGAGCACATAAAGATGAAGAAAAATTAATGTGTAAGGGTGGTTAGACCAACAAATAAGACGAGTTCAAGTAGATGCTCCAGTGAGATTTAGATCAAAACCAAGTTTCATACAATTAATCTCATACAACAATTGCTTAACATTGCATGAATAAATCTCAAGATCACTTCTCTTAACTTCCAAAACTCTTCTGAACCCTTAGCCTCTCTATTGACTATCTTTATGGCTAAAAATTCGTGGGTATATAAGTGAAGAACTCACTTATGTACCACCTATCATTACCATGATTATGGCTTGCTTAAATGACAGCCATGCACACTTTGTTTTTCATCCAATCTTTTATGCATATGATCCTTAGGTTCCCAGTAATCTTGGCCACTTGAATTAACTCTTAATCCGAGCAAATCATAAAGGGTTTCATGATGCCAATATATTATAATGTAAGTGGACTAACACTTAAACTCTTCGATAGTTAATTATCTGACTTACGAACCTTTCATAGTCAATTACTGTACAATTCATCCCTTCACCATCCTATACCCCACTTGGTTCGGAGTATGAGCTATGTGTTAACTCCCACTAGGCTGACTATGTCAGATCTAGTCCAAGTGATGTTAGTTCTTTTCCTAGAGATCTCATTACTCTATGTGTCATAAAAAACTCTCTTCATGACACATAATTGCTTTAGCCAGAGGCTACCAAGTAATGACCTCGACAAGAGGCAATAAAGAGTGGTGAATCCTTTATTGGCTACCTAATTACTTTTGAATACCAATAGTTGTACCCAATCACCACCCTATGAGTAACCTCATCTTGAGGCAACAAGGAATGGTGTCAAAGCACAGGATTAGCATCCAAGAAATCCTTAAGTACCTCAATTCTAAGGATATTTGCGCCATTGTTATTGTAACGTCAAACTTGTTAAGCCCTTTTTGTATTGGCCTATACTTGGAGATACTACTGTATATTAATATATACATGGTTGTATATAAGTTCAAAAATGGATTTGAATCCTTTCTATATATATGCCAGTGATATATAATGTTATATGCCCTTACATGAACTTAGAGTTCATTGGTATGTGAAATCTTGGAGATTTCTGACATATAAGCTTCCAAGTCTGTAAAACCAAGTCCACTTGATGGATATGGCCATGGTGGCTAAGTTAAATGTGTTCTACTGCCTTAGAGGTGATTAGACGTGATTTATAGACTTATTGGACACTTAAAAAGCTTAATTGGACAAGTTGATGTACAGAAGGGATTTAAAAGTAATTTTTCAATTGTTGGAGGACCAATACATAATTTTATAAAGTTAAGGGGCTTAATTATAATTTTCAAAAGTTCAAGAATCAAAATAAAATTACAATTTTTGGTCATTCTCAAATTTTGGGCTTAATTGCAAATTTAAGAAAAGTTTGAAGGGCATGATGGTAATTTCACATAATTTGATAGTAAGGTAAATTCACCATGTTTGGTCAAAGAAGGGTCAATATTCTAGAGACCTTTCTTCCTTATGAGTGGCCGTGTATCCCACCATTTAGCTTTAAAACACTTTGTTTTCGTTAAAAGAAAGGAGAAGAAAGGAAAAGAGAGGAGAAATAGAACACTTTCAACCATCACCCAATTTCCACCATTTTTTTAATTCTCCAACACAAACCAAGGTGTTCTAAGTTAATTTGGGATCAAGGAACTCAAATCTATCATTATATTTGAGAAATTCTCAAAGGACTTTAAGATATTACCAAAGGAACTTTTAGGCAAATTTTTGTCTCATCTCTCTCTACATTATGATATTGATTTTAGTGTTAAGATATGTTTTTCTCCATCCTTGAATATGCATGAAATATGGTTTAGATGAATGAAATGAGTCACGGAGAAGTCTCCTAAAGCCAAAATCGAGATACCCTCTCTTTTGTGAAAGTTTGTAAAATTTTGAATATCTTTTGAAATTGATGGTTTAAATTAAAGGAATTGGATTTAATGGAGTGGTGAAATGTGTTGTTCTTTGGAAGTGCTTGTTATATAACACAATAGGAGCATGAATTACTATGATAAAGTCTTGAAAATATGACTTGAAAGTCATGCACATTAGGTGTTTGGTAAAATGGCTAAGTGAACTTGGTTTAGGATTTAAGGATTGTAATGGTGTGCAATGAAAAGAGGTTTTCATGTTTACTTAGAGTAAAATTGAATTTTTGCATAGATTGATGAGTAGTGACCTAATATGCTAAGATAAAAATGTGCTTAATTATGCTTTAAAATGTGTAAGTATTGGATCAAAGGCATTAACTGCCTTGGAAAATGCAAAAGAAAACGTATGCGAATAATACAGAAAATAATCATGTGAGAAGCTTAATGGACGAATCCTATAGCGTAAAAATAATGATATTGTGTTTCATACACTTTTGTGATGGTCTATAAATATGAGATACATGTTTGAGTAGTAAATATATTGCATATTTTATATATAAAGACTCTGGAGTTGAGAATTAAGGAGCTCGTACCGAGGACTATTGAAGTCAAGGGAGTGTACTGCTTCTTTTGAGGTGAGTTGGGGAAAACATATCTCTCAAATGGGACTAGAATAACCCAAGACATGTATAATGACTTGTATGTGAATTTTGAACCTAGGTAATATATAGTAGAATTGAATCTCAAATAGATGCTACCATACTTATACATTTAATAAACAACATTGTTTTGAACAACTTTACACTTGGATTTCAAAAGATGACTTTTACAGCATGAAATATTGTTTTGGAACTTACATATATATAACCAAGTCATGCATGTTGCATGTATGTGTTCTCTTTTGGCCTAGAGCCATAGCAAGGTTCCATTTTATTGGTTGGATCGATAAATAAAGACATGGAACCTTATTTGAATTTAGTCTTAAATATTTTATATGATTTTTTTGGTAATTGGTGAGTTAACGATTGGCCATTCGTGTGCTAGACACAACAGATTTAACAACCCTCGTACCCTTTAATGCTGGTATATAAAAGTCGAGTCAACATATCGACACCTTTTTACGGGACTTGTGGGTGATTGCCAACTAGAGTTCTGGTCACTAATGTGGTCATCACCTACGATTATAATGCTCTTGTCAACCATATTTTAGACTCTCCACAGATGAAAGTCGAGCCAACACTGGGAATCGGTAGGTGTGCACACTAGTTTGGCTGATTAGTGATGACACACGTAACTATTTTGGCTTATTTTGAGTTTGGCTTCCTGACGAGATTTGGTTTTACATGTGATGCTTGTCTGCTATTGTTTACTGAAACTGGAACCTATGTTCACTGAATGAGTGATTAATAGGCTAGAGCTATGTGTTTCCTAACCAGTATGGGATAAGTCATAGGCTAGACCTATGTGTTTCTATATCATGTATGTTCACTTCATAGATGGTTATATGCATGTTAGATGCGTAAAACCATCCTTAGGTTATTTAGACTGTCTTGATATTTACCAGGTTTTGTTTACGATATATGTTTTTCTTGCTCACTGAGTATATAGTGTACTCACCCCCTTCACTTCCCAACTATGCAAGTTAATTTGGTAAACTTGAAGCTCAAAGTGGTTTGTTCAATATTTTAACATTTTCAGGGCGTTACCGTACATGGGTAGCCTCTATTTTATACTTTTGTTGTATAGTGGCTCATGACTATGTTTATATGCTTTATAATTTTGTAAATTAACTATTTACTAACTTATGGCTTGTAAATGACCTTATTTATGAACCTTTTATATTGTCTTTAAGATTGCTCTTGAGTGGACTTAAAAGTCCAGTAGTTACAGTAGAGTTTTAATGTGAATATAAAAATGCATTAAAAACTGATTTACAGGTATTTTAATTTAGTTTTGGGATTTTCAAAATACAGTCATTGTGTTGTCCAAATGCTTTAAAGATATTCAGTTAGCCTTGCACAGTCTGGTTAAGGGTATCGTGAGTATCCTTAGCCCAGGTATGCGACGGTTTTCATATGCCTGATATGGTTCCAAGTCGTAACAATTAAATTGGTATCAAAGCAAGGTTTTTATGTTTTCAAAAGTGTTATTACCATTTTCAAAAGGTTTATGAGCCTTAGGAGTTAAGTCTGGGTGTCGACAGTCTTTAGTCAAGAAGTAAGTCTCGGATCGTTAAGTTGATGTCCTTCACAGTCGGATGATTATAACCTAGGTGAGATTACTTGTTGACATTCCTTGTAACATCCCGTTTCCAGAGAACGGGTCGGACCAAAGAAACTGGTCCAGATGTGGTAAATTACCACATCTCATGCTCATGCAGTTGTAAATAGTGAGTGTTGTGCATATAAGAACTTAG
>JANQBM010027726.1:0-11110 GCA_025594535.1 Erythroxylum domingense | reverse complement strand
CAACTGCATGAGCATGTGATGTGGTAATTTACCACATCTGGACCCGTTTCTTTGGTCCGACCCGTTCTCTGGAAACGAGATGTTACAGTGGGGGTTGATCAATATAGGTCATTGATCGACTAATGTAATTAAATGTGTAACTTGTGAGTTTATTAACAGATTGGTTAACCAATATGGTGATATGGTCGACCAAACTCCCTCTAGAGGACACATTGGTCGACCAATATGTCATAGTGGTTAACCTATGTCTCAAAGATTAGTGAATATATGCATTCAATACATATTGATCGACCATTGTGCTTTATTGGTCATCAATGGCTAGTTTTTCACTCCAATGGTTCGTAAGGTAAAACATTATAAATACATGTGTTCTTATTGTTTCTTGCATGAAAAGTATTTAGGTATCTTATAAACATATTTATAAATGTTTACTAAGTATTTGAGAATGATTGCCTCATATTTGTATAAGTGAGCCTCAGTGTATTTATCAAATTGATAAAGTGCGATATATTAAGTTGCAACCTTTTATAAGGTTATTGTTTATTGTACTTGGGGGTTGTTCTAAGTTCTATTGAGGTTCCTCGTATTTATGAAGGAAGATTGTAAAAAGAATCCTCTTTACCAATAAAAGATTGTATAAATGTTATTCTTCACCTTAAAATAAAAGTTAAGAGTCTTAAAAGTAGACCTAAATAAGAGTTGTTTGATGAACCACCATAAATTGGTTTCCTTCTCTCTTCCCTTACACTTTGTATATTATGCTTAAGTTGTTATTGAATTTCATTATTTTATATCATAGTTTCATCTTTTTTTAAAAATTTGTGTTCATTAACACACTAAGTTAGTAAACGTTTTTTTAAATTTTAACAAACACTCAATTCCCCTCCTTTTAGGTGCCATTAGGGACAAACAATATCAATAAATCTAATGTACATATTAAAGATGCTTTCATTATGCTTTATTTGAAACAATTCTTATTAATGTGTTACCACCCTCAATTTACTCTTTTGTGATTGATTTAGTTCCTTAATGTGTAATTTCTAAAGTATGTCAAATTTATTTAACCTTTTCGTACATATAAATTTGATTGAATTCATTTCTTCCTAACACACAAAAGGAAATGTGAATAACCTTGCTATTTAAAAACAATAATCATTTGTTTAGGAGATCCTATTCTTTTTTTAGTTTGGGAACTCGTCTATCATAAATAACTTTAGTAAGAATAAAATAACCATTTGAAAGAAATTCTTATAAGTTAACATTTATAAAAATGAATTTTATTATAGTTTTCTAATATAAATAATCATTTTCACCCAAAAAAAGAGCCATGTTAATATTTTGTTCATCTTGACTAGATGAAGATGTAAATACACCTAGATATGCCATAAAGATCTTTTCCCAAACTTTGTTTAAGATTACAATAAAAGAGACTTCCTCTAAAACTACTTGTTGGTCCCCAATGGAACTTACAAGGGTGTATGAATTGGATGTTAGTGACCTTTGTAAAAACTTTTACAACTTAATAAAGACCTCTAAAATACTTCCAAAAATGATGAAAAGCAATGGAAATTCGAATAAACTCAATATCAAGTGAAAAATAAAGAGTATAAGGAAGAGAGGTTGTAATTTTGCAGTGGTTTAGAAAATAAACCTTACCTACATCCACTCCTCTGTCTCCCTTAGGATTCCATTAATCTTTTATGTCAACTAGGTTAAAAACAACCTTTGTATAATAATCTTTAATCAGAAAAGAGGAACCCCTTGTACAATCTTTCTTGAATGATGAAGATGAACCTCAATGCTTTTTTAACCATCCAAATATACAAGAACTAATACTGATTGATGTTTTACAACAAAAATAAACCTAGCTTACTTACTTTAATGCTTAAAGACTTCCAACTACTTCACAACCAATGAATGAATGCTTATAAATCCTAAAAAGCTCTTGTAAATGTATTATTATGTTAAATGTCATAAAGATATCTAACAATTGAAATTTCAAATATTTATACCTATAATATATTTAAAATGTCATTAGATTCATAAACTAGCCATTATAATTACTATTAACAATGATATTGATCACCAATCTAGCATTACATTTATCCAATGTACCTTATTAGTCAACTAATGTACTAATCAATGTCATATACAAAATCACTAACCATTGTTTTTTTAAGGTCTTGATTTATTAGTTAACCATACATAGACATTGGTCGACCAATAGCTTTAGAAACAACACGTTAGTTAACTAGTGTGTTTTAAAAACAAGTTTTTAAGGACTTTTCAAGTTCTTAAAAAAATTAGATTAGATTCCTTTGAATTAACCTTAATCCAAAAATATTTTACAATTTTTCCAAAGAGCACTTTAAAGATTAATAAGGTTCTTTGAAATTAAAACCTTGATTTCTCTTGATGATTGAAGAGATTTTTATATTTAGTTTAATATATGATATGATTATATATGAATAACACTTAAAGAATTAAAATGAACATGTATGAACCATGCTCTAAATTCTGCTACTGTTCACTCTGCTGAAACCACTGTTCACCTTGCACACTCGAGCTCTATGACTTCTTCTATGAGCACACATTCCTTTGTTTTCCTATTTTCCCTGACTTCTCTTACTCTTTTCTGCTTTGTTACTTGGGTTGTTCTTTTGCATTATTCTCTGTCTAGTGTACCTATCTGCTACCCCCTCACTTCTATTCATTCTCCATTTCTTCACCTTGTTTGTTTCAGGACTGACCTCCTTATCGCTCTCCTATTTTGTAAGCTCACTTTTAGTTTTTTTATTTGATTTGTCTTCAATCATTACCCTCCCTCTATGGCTGATACTAGTTTCCTACCTTTAATTTCAAATACACAACCTTCCCTCTCTTCTCCATTCCTCATCTATTGACACTCATCCACCCCTCTACCTGCTTCAATTGAAAACTTTGTTCCTCCTGTCAAGAGGTCTTGGCTTCAAGTTATAGGTGAGTCCACACTTGAGCTGAAGCTTAAATTCTTCCCTCCCAATGAATCCTTGAATAGTAGAATTGTTTCTCCTCCTTTATAAGTTCTCAAGGTAGGTTTTATTAAATGGAATTCCACTCTGCTTAGATTCTTCCTCGACAAGAGACTAGCATTTCCAGTGATGAAATAATGGGCCATGAATAATTGGAAAGCTCGTGGACTTTAAGATTGTTGGAAAATAGCATGATGTGTTTTTGTTCAAATTTTTTAATATAGATGATGCAAAGAAGGTACTACAAGTAGATCTAAGGCATATTAACAACAAACCTCTAATAATGTAGTTTTAAAGGCCTGGAATGAAAATGAATGATATTATACCTCTATGGATTTGCATAAATGGAGTTCCCCTTGAGTATTGGACCACCACTAATCTCAAACACATTGCAAGCTTTATTGGCAAAGCCTATATGTATGGATCAAGCAATAACTGAGGTGAAGAGGATTCAATTTATTATAATCTGTGCACTTGTCCTATCCATGACTGATCTTCCTGAAAGCATTGCTATAATTCAATTAGATGAGAACTAGGAGCCTTTCAAAAATCAAATAAGGGTCTCAAATTCCTGGAAACTACAACTTATAAATACAAAGATTTGGAAACCAACTTGTAAAATCTTCAAAACTAAAAAACATCAGGAAGTAATGGAGCTAAACACAATAGATTATATCCAAGTTCCACCTACTATATTTTTCAATGAGATGAGTAGTCAATATGATAAAGTTGTAAACACCAATATTACTAAGTCTATAAATAAGGTTCATAATCCTCATGAAGAAGACCAAGCTAGAGTGGATATTGGAACTCCAAATAGACTCACAAATTAGAATGAGCTATCTCAACAGGAATTTGAAATTTTCACCAAGAGGAGATCAAACAGAAAGAAAAAAGCTCCATCAGTGGAGTTGAAATCATTACTATACTAATATTAAACATTAGAGGGGCAAATGCTCATCACAAAACCTTTTGGTTAGGGTTTGATAACTTAGAATAAAGCAGTCATTGCAGGGATTTTGGAAACTCGCATGAAAGAGCCCAATTACAATCTTCTTGAGGTTCTACCAAGGAACTTGTTGGCCCCGGTTCTCAGTTCCTATTTGATGGCGACAAGGCACCAGAAATTGGGTTATTCTTAAAATAAAAAATAATTATATTTATAATTAATATCAAAATAAAAAGGATTTAATTCCTTGGTGGGAGCAAAAACAAATACACAAACAATTAAAATAATTAGCCTAGAATAAATTTTGACATGAAAATAAATTAAAAGAAGTCATGAAGGGACCCTTTTTAATATGAAAAATTAATAATAAAATAAAATAATATAAGAAGTCAAAAATGAGAAGTAAAACAAATAAATCAACTATGAATTTATGAATAAACAGAAGAAGAAGAAGTAGCAAAAGTCACGGGCATGACTTTTAAATTCTCACGCCTATGAGAAAGAGGTGTCACAATCGTGCTGAAGCAAGATCGCGACCTTTAATGAACAGTAGTGAAATTTAAAGTTCGTCGTGATCATGCTTTCTTGAGAGAATTGGGATTGTCGCGATCGTGCATAACTATCATGCACACCCACTTTAAAGCTTCATAACTTTCAATCTAGAAATCTAAAAGTTACCAACTTTATATCATTGGAAAACTAAGAGAAAGATCTACAACTTTCATAAAGACAATTTTTTCGAACTCTACCTAGATCAATCCAGTTTATTCTCCAAAGTTTCAGATCACATTTTATTCCTTTTCTTTCTATTGTCAATATATATATTCTGCTAACTATAACAAAAGACTCAAACCCAACAATTAAGATCATACATACAAAATTCCTAACTTATACAATTTCCTCAAAAAAATCTATCCAAAGGTCTTCCAACATCCAACAATTTTATTTCCTACAATGCCATCTTAACAGGAGGGGAAAATTCTGAACATATATAAACAAAATTTCTGCAACTTCTTTCATTCATTTCTCTATAAACAAAGTTTCATTTCACAGATATTACAAGGTTCATACATAACATCAATTACATATTAAGAGTCAAACCAATAGTATAATCCAAAAATCAGACATGAATGCTTATACTTGATATGCTTCTAAAGCTACCAAAAATGATCCAAACTAACTTAGTTACAAATGAAATATTTCTTGGAGATTTGCTGAAGTTTTTGTAAGGTTCACTGATCTGCTATTTCTTCACCTGAGGAAGGGAAAAGGATAGGGTGAGCTGGGAAGCTCAGTAGCTAATATGTTTATAGCCAGTGATAACTAACAACACACAAATCAAGCGCGCGTGCACACACACACACACACACATATATAGTATCATTTTAATTTCAACATATCACAACATTCACATTCTAAATTTAAGGATTTTACATAAACATGAATACTTCATCTCACAAATCAGATCATAAAATCAATTAATAATCAATACATAAAACTCAATTATGCTTTATACTCAAAAATTCAAGATGCAATGCACAATCATAATGGCTCAAGAGAATCCCATAGAATGAAATAGTGAAATCAAAGTTTACACCATGAACGAAATAAGTCCATCTTTTAGAGCTCATATGCCACAAGCAGGCAGTCGGGAGAAGACTTTAAGTCGACATGCATGTGACGAACGAAATGGTATCTCTCTTGCCTATATAAGCAAAGTTTCAAATCCATACATATTTCATAACATATTCATATTTTTCATGCTTCTTAAATTTTTCTGTTTTTGCATCAATACTAAAATGTAGTTTCTTTCAAAGTAGACATGTTAACAATTCATAAGACATTTTTCCCACATTCTCAATGATTCAAGACAAACATATTTAACATACATACATACAAATATTTCTACTCATCATCACAAAACCATAAACATATTACCCACCTCTTTACTTACAAATCCAAGCTGAAAACTTGTCTTTCCTCTTGTTCTTGCCTTCGACTTTCTGGTTCCCTTCAAACAACCATATTTTTCATTCAACAACATACATGACCAAAACTTCCATAAATCTTTACTATCCAAAAATGAGCTTAAACTTAATCTACTCTTGATTTATCTAACTAGAAAAACTAAGATCTAGTTAAGTTTTAAAAAAATCTAAAATCATAAATCTCTTATTCATCTTCTTTCCCTCTTTATTGCAGCTCATAAAAACCTAGTTTCTCTACTTTCTTCTTCTATCAAAATAAGAAAATAAGATAGAGGTTACCAAAAACGTAGCTGAATCTTCTTCTTCTACTTCTTATATTCTTTTTCTTTCTTTCCTTCTTCTCCTTTTCTGTTTCAGTTTTTGCTTCTCTTTTTCTATTTCTTTCTATATTTTTCTTCTCCCTTTCTTTCTTTCTTCCTTACTATACACGACTCTCCTCTCTTCTTTCTCTAGTTTCTTCTAGGTTCTTCTTTTCTTTCTTTCTTTCTTACACGAGCATGTCTCTTTCTTTCTTATTCTTATTATTATTTTTCCAGCACTTCACTCATGCACCTTTATTTGTTCTTCTCTTATTAGTCTAAAAACCACTCTAATCTTCCAAACTTACCCTTCTATTTTTAATCTAATGCCTTCTAACTCCTTGACTTAATTCTAACACTTCCATTTAATCTATGCAACCATATGAAATCAAAAATATTCATAAATAAACTCCATAAATTTCTAGATTAAAAAATTCTAATTTTTACTCATGACTAAACGCCATCAGATCCTCATTTAATAATTCTAATTTTCGAGAAAAGTTTGGGGTCCAACAGAACTAAAATCAAGTCTCCAATCACACTTATCACCCCAATAGTAGAATTGTGGTTGTGTATGACACCTTTCTTATCATTGCCCCCATCAAATTCACTTATGGACAATTAATTAATCTTGAGGTATTCATGAAGAATTCAGGTGACTCAGTCCTAATCTCCTTTATTTATGCCCAAACTATGCTTACCAAATACTTACTCTTTTCCCTGGCCTATAGTTAGGGACTTCAATGCCATTCTTAAATCAGATGAAGTCGATGCTCTCAAATCCATTGCAACCCTTGTTCTGATATAAGACAATGCCTATCTGATATTAAAGTTGCCGATCTTTCATTTTGAGGTAGCTTTTAAACTTGGCGTAATAAGCAAAATGAAGATAGTTTCATTAGAAAGAAACTTGATAGAAGTCTGGGAAATCATTTATCCTTAACTACTTATCCAAACAACTTATCCACCTTCACAAATCAAAGTCTCTTAGATCGTTATGCTATTTTGACTCATCTTGCTTTTTCTTTTTTTTATACCCTTTTAGATTTAACAAATTTCTAGCTAAGGTATCAGGGTTTGAGGATTATATCTTGAATGCTTTGAATGGTAACATCAAGGGCTCCAAACAATTCATCCATTCCAGGAAAATTTGTATTATTAAGAAGGAGTTTAAGAATCTTTTTTCAAACCAATATAGGTAATAATCACCATCTCCTCAATACTACCAGAATTGCTCTTTATAAAGTTCAAATTAAGTTTCATAATGATCCCTCTTCAACTCTTTAATAGATGCATAATTGATCATAATTTTACCTCATATTTGATTTGTTTTTGCTTAATGTTTGATTCTTTTGTTGGATATTTGGTACTTAATGTGCTTCAAGTATATTTATAGGTTATAACTGCCTTCACGGACTTAATTAAAGGAGAATAATTCTGACAAAAATACAACATAAAACAAAGATTCGAAGCACAAAATGGATGCACGACCATGCATCCGCCCGTGCACTTTCCCGAGGTTATGTACTTTTATGATATTTTTAGATTTTGGTTATGCACGGCCTGCTCAGATCGTTCATTGGCCAAAACCCTATAATTTTATATTTAAAGACATAAACAGAGACTTGAGGGGAGAGAATACATTAGGAGGCAATTTCTAGATGTGGAGTTCATTCTCTAAGGGTGATTTTGGTCCAAAGAAGTGGAAAACATGAAGATTTCATCAAAAGATCCATTTGAATACAAGATTAAAGCTCTACATCGTGAGACTATTCGATAGAAGACAATCAGAGAGATTTAGAATTATGAACCCATTGTTTTCAATTCGTTTTTCTTTTGGTTTATGTTTGATTTTATGTTTGATAATATGTAACTAAATGTCCAATTAGTATTTAGGTTAGATGAGCATTATGTTAATACTTTGATATGATCTGATTCTTTTATTAATGAAATTGGTTTGATTGATTTTACGATCCAATTAGTTGTTTTATTTATGTTCTAGTAATTCGAAATATTAAACCATAATTTGATTTCATATGTAGTGATTGAGAAATCCAAGGTTAAATAGATCCACAGTAATTGAAAGGAGATGATTGCGACCCCAGAGATAGGATGACATAAAACTTCCTAAACCTAATAGAAAGATTCATAAAACAGTAACACAATCCTATAAAATTTAACCTGAGTAACTCGGTTAGAAACCTTCATTTTAGTTGTTAGTAAACTTAAAGTCAGCTCCTAACATACCATAGGAGTCTCCGCGGTCCAATAAATCAATAAAATAATTGCATAATAAAAAATCAATTTGTTAAAGGTTTAGGGGGATTTGAAACCTAGATATTAATTCTCAATATCGATAATTTCCTAAGTGATTCCTTAATTCTTTGTTCAATTTTGTTACTTATTTGATTTTAGTCGCCTTATTTTTAGTTTCTTTTCATTAAAAACCTAAAATCAATCCTTAGGCAAGATAATAGGAGAAGGGTACTAGTATTCATCATCTTTATAGGATCGACCCATACTTGTCGGTACTAGCTACAGTTACGTCGTGCACTTGCAGTTATTACAATATTGACTGTCACAAAATAGATCAATCAATTTTTTGATGCCTTTGTCAAGGACGGTGATATTAGGAAAGCCTAAATGCTATTAATCTAGTCATTTTCAACTTTTTGGAAAGGAAAATGGAAATAATATATATATATATACACCCATTACCTAACTATGTTAGAAAAGGATTACATGGTACTCAAAATAGAGAATCAAATATACATGTATTCAATTGTTAAAGGATGAGAATATGTCTGTTGTGACAAGTTGGTGTAGATTCTTAACAATTAGTAACTCAAGGATATATCTGATGATGGTCAACAGAACGGTTTCTGTGGTGGAACTTTGATAAGTGAACTGCGTGTGATTACGTTCCTTCCATAGAGTGTATACACAAGTTCTGAAAGCTATTATAAACGAATGTTGAGGAAGTCAGAAGCAAGCTGGTCTGCCTGATAGACTTTGCAGAATTTCTGGTATAGTACTACCGAGATTAATCCATCGACATTGCCTCACAATCCTATGCCATATAGGAAGGCTGGAAGGGTAAATGAAGAAGAGGTGATCAAACGTTTCATCATGGAGTTGACACAGGGGGCAAGTTCGATTTACTTGCAGATAAGATAATCTATCTACTGTAGTCAATTTATTTTGGATAGCAAGCCAGAGAATAAATGAGAGCTGAAGAGTAAGTGCCTTGCTCCATGCAGTGTGCCAGACCACCTCGGGTTGTCTTCTTCGCAAGAGTTCCTTAGTGATTTTGTTGCTAAGGGAATGAATCGGATGGCCTTTCCAACAGACTATAACAGCTGAGCTTGGACCAGTGCCTAGGTCATTGGTGATATCTGCTTGAACCATATCTCTCAATGTAAGTAATCGGTTAAGTAAATAAGAGAGAGATGAGTTATTTCTTAGTTGCCAAATACTTCAGCCTCTAATGAAATAAGAGTGCAACCATCGAATCCACAGCGACTTTTTATTTTGCAGGATCCTGCATAGATGTTTAAGAATCAAAACCTAGTTTGTGACTTTGATGGAGGAGATATTCAGGCCACCTTCTTTTTCAGGGAGACAAATATCAATCCACCGAACCTTTGCTACCCCTTGGGTACCATCCGTATGGCTCCACAAAAAATTCCTAACCTTTCAATGGTTTAGATATGGCTTTGGGAGAGGAATAAATGGAAGCTCCAATATACATGCAGAGAGTTAAGCACAGATTGAATATGTTAGAGTCAACCTGCATATGAAAGACTTTTATTATCCTATGAGTTGATTCTTCTCTGGATACGTTCAATAAGAGGTAAGCATTCTTGATAGTTAAGACGCTTTATAGTGACAGGAAGGCCCAGATACATTATAGGGGGATTGGTGGAGGTCATTCCAGTAGCTCGTGTAACGTCTGGATTGAGATTAGAGGCATCTTTAGATATGATAAAGTGACTCTTATCAAGATTGATATAAAATGTAATCCAGAATATCCCTTAAAGATGTCAAGCACCTTCATGAAGGTGGTAATAGAACTCATCTGAGCTCTGCAAAAAAGGAGGTCGTCGACAAAGCTAAGATTGAGTAAAGCAAGTTTCTTACATTTAGAATGGTATTTGAGGCTTGGGCTGAGCTGCACTTCATGTTTAATCGTGGAGCTTAGAACTTCCATGTAGAGGACGAAGAGATACATCCCCTTTTCGTAAGCAACTTACTACCTGAAAGTATTTCGTTGGGGCCTTATTGAAAAGCACAGCTCAAGAGGCGGTTGTTATGCATTGCTTTAACCAGTTGATGAAGATGTTTGGAAATCCAAAAGTTTGGAGCATGATCCAAAGGAATTCCCAGCTAATACTATCTAATGCTTTGTAAAAGTCGATTTTCATTGTACAATTTAGAGTAGAATTAGATCGGGAGTACCCTTTGAGGAGTTCTTGGACAATCAGAATATTATCGCCAATATGGCGATCCTTTAAGAAAGCACCCTGATTTTCATTAATCAGTGAGGGCAATACCCTCTTCAATCTTGTAGCCAGTATATTGGAGACGATCTTGTATAGATAGTTGGTGAATGTAATGGGTCGGAATTCTCCAAAGGTGGAAGGGTTGGGACCTTTTAGAATCAGAAAGAAAAAGATTCTGTTTATCTTCTTAAGAAGTACCCCATTGGTGAGAAATTCCTTGACTGCTTGCTTCATAAAGTTTTCGATTATAGTCCATGATTTCTGCAAGAAGTGACTGTTAAATCTGTTGGAATTATGCCCATGACCCAATTGTTATGTAATAGATTGAACACATATGCATTGTAATTATTAACTTTGTTTA
>JANQBM010027700.1:0-11112 GCA_025594535.1 Erythroxylum domingense | reverse complement strand
TAGTGTTATGAAATGTTTGTATACATGTTGTACTTGTACTTGATGAAATATGACAAAATGTGATGTGGGATTTGATATTGAATGATGTGTTAAACTTCTTGAAATTGGTTATATACTTAACTTTGTGTTCTGACTAGAGTGAGCACATCGATAATGGTTCGCTCACTGAGTTCGCAAACTCATTAAAATTGCAACATTGATTTTTAGGTACAAGGGAGTTCTAGCTTCTAAGGCAACCAAGTAGAATTCTAGTACTGCCATTTTGAGAACAAGAATGACTCAAAGGTCTGGTCAGCTGATATGTGAGGATTCTAGTTAGGATGTGTTGTTTAATTTTTCATTTTATGTTAAACATTTTGTATGGAGTTGTAAACTCTCAAATGTTATGTAATGTAAATACATGCATATGAATTGTAATGGTTGTTAGGTTTGCCATGTATGCATGCATTATATGCATGCATATAGCAGAAGTGTCAGAATCAAGATTCCGACACCATGACAATCCGAAAATTACAGAATCTAACATGCATGCATGGATATGTAAATAACATGAAATATAAAATATTTTTTACCTTATGTTTCTCCTCCTTTCTTGTTTCTTCTCATGGTTTGGGTTGTTGTAAACACCAAACCTTTCCTTGATCACCCAACAACATGCGAAGAAGATGAAGAAACAATGTATAAGGGTGATTTGAGCACCAAACTAGATGAGTTCTAGTAGATGCTCAATATGAAAAGATAGATCAAGAATCTTGTTACATGTACTTTGATTCATATAACTCTAGCAAAAATTGGAAGAACAAGACTCTTGATTCCTCTCTCTCACTCTATAACTCTTCTAGAGCCCCTATCCTCTCACTTGAGTGGGTACATAAGTGAAGAACTCACTTATGTACCCATTTGTGCCCTCTGTCATGATCATGGCCAACAAGGCCATAATTGTGGCCTATGAGTCACGATCATGGCCTGCTTAAAATTGGTCATGCATACTATATTTTTCATCCGATCTTTTATGCGTGCGACCCTTAGGTTTTTGGTTATTTTAAGCATTTGAATTAACTATTAATTGAATCAAATCATGAAGGGTTTCATGATGTCAATTTGCCGGAATATAAGTGGATTAACACACAAACTCTTCGATAGTTAATTATCTAACTTATGAACCTTTTCATAGATAATTACTGTGCAATTCATCCTTTCACCATACTATACCCCACTTGATTCGTAGTATGGGCTATATGTCAACTCCCACTAGACTGATTATGTTATATCTAGTCTAAGTAATGTTAGTTCTTATCTTAGGATCTCATTATTCTATGTGTCATTGAAGACTCTCTTCGTGACATATAATTGCTCTGGCTAGAGACTCCTGAGTAATGGCCCCGATAAGAGGCCGTGGGTATCATCTCCTTCTATCAAGAGTGGTGAATCCTTTATTGGCTACCTAATTACCTTTGAATACCAATAACTGTGCCCAATCACCACCTAAAAGCGACCTCATCTTAAGGTAATAAGGAATGATGTCAAAGCACAGGATTAATATCCAAGATATCCTTGAGTACCTCAAGTCTAAAGATATTTGCACCATTGCTATGATGAGATTAATCATTGACATTCGATAAATCATCCATATGATAATCTCCTAGTGGGTCATCCGAAGTACTTACTACTCTTAGTAAACATCCACATGTTAACTATAAACAACTCATGCTTACAAATTGTGAGATCCACTGCTTGATCAAATCAAGAAGTATAACATGTGCTAGTATGTCTGGATTAATAATGTCCTGTTTTATTAATCCTATGACTTTGGATTATTTAGATACTATTATAATTGCACAAGATAAGAATCTCATTATCATAGTCTTATCATGATTTCCTTCATGCTATGTTTTATATCATGGACTTCATTAATTCGATTTAAGATTAGTATCAATTCATATATAAACGAATATCAAATCAATGAAAAATACCTTTCTCTTTATTAATCAAAATAAAGTTTGTACAAAAGTGCTAAAGGTGATTGCCTTTAGAGCACTACCCTAACAATCTCTAACTTGCACTAAAGCCAATCATCTTTGTATCTAATACCATAGGCGAGTACATAAGAATTGAATTTTGTTTGATGAAGTGGCTTAGTCAAAGGATCAGCGATGTTCTGATCTGTGGGCATTCTCTCTATCTTGTCATCACCTGTATCAATTATCTCCCTGATTAGGTGATATCTCCTAAGTACGTGTTTGGACCTCTGATGAGACCTTGGTTCCTTGGCTTGAGCTATAGCCCCATTATTGTCACAGTACAACAATATTGAGTCTATTATGCTCGGAACCACTCTAAGTTCCATAATGAACTTCTTAATCCAAATATCTTCTTTTGCCATTTCTGCAGCTGCAATGTACTCTGACTCGATCGTCGAATCTGTAGTCGTCTCTTGTTTAGAACTCTTCCAACTAATTGCTCCAACATTCAGTGTGAAAACATAACCTGACTGGGATTTGGAGTCATCTTGATTAGATTAAAAACTGGCATCTGTATGCCTGCTCACTACAAGATCTCCATTTCCATATATCAAGAATATATCCTTAATCCTTCTCAAGTACTTTAGGATATTCTTGACAGCCACCCAGTGACCCTCACTAAGATCCGATTGATATCTGCTCGTAACACTTATAGCATACGATATATCGGGTATTGTACATAATATAGCATGCATGATTGATCCTATTACCGAAGCATATGGGATCATAATCATGCGAGTCCTCTCATCTTGTGTCTTGTGACACATAGATTTTGAGAGTTTTATCCCATGAGTCATGGGAAGAAACCCTCTCTTGGACTGCTCCATACTAAACCTATTTAGCACTTTGTTTATATACGTTGACTATAAAAGACTGAGCAACTTCCTTGATCTATCTCTATAGATCTTTATTCCCATATAAGTTGCTTCTCTAAGGTCTTTCATAAAAAAATTACGAGACAACCAAACTTTGACTGATTGCAAACTTGAGGCATCATTTCCCATAAGTAATATGTAATCATATATAACACAAGGAATATGATAGCAATCCCATTAACCTTCTTGTACACATAAGGTTCATCAGGATTTTGTGAGAAACCAAACTCTTTGATTGTCTCATCAAATCGGATGTTCCAACTCCTAGATGCTTGCTTTAATCCATAAATGGATTTTTGAAGCTTGCATACCTTTATGCCATCTCTGGATATGAAGCCCTGAGGTTGTATCATATATACATCCTCAACTAGATTTTCATTTAGGAAATCCATCTTCACATCCATCTGCCATATTTCATAATCATAATGAGCA
Source organism: Erythroxylum domingense (assembly GCA_025594535.1). Lineage (NCBI taxonomy): Eukaryota > Viridiplantae > Streptophyta > Magnoliopsida > Malpighiales > Erythroxylaceae > Erythroxylum > Erythroxylum domingense. The sequence goes on along the minus strand of JANQBM010027700.1, from coordinate 7,784 downwards.
ATAATGGCTAGGCGTATTCTAATGTATTTAAGCATAGCTACAGGGCTAAATGTCTCGTCATTGTCAACCTCTTGTCTTTGACGATAACCTTTAGTGACTAGCCTCGCTTTACAGGTAATCACATTACCTTCCAAGTCGATTTTCTTCTTGAAAATACGCTTGCACCATATGGGTTTTAATCCTTTAGGTGGGTCAACCAAAGTCTATACTTGGTTTGTATACATGGAATCCATTTCAGACTTCATGACTTGAAACCATTTTGTAGATTTTGAACTCTTCGGAGCCTCTTTATAGGTTGTAGGCTCATCTTCCTCCATGAGCAATATGTCATTGTGTTCACTTATGAGAAATCCATATCTCTCTGGAACATTGCATATCCTACTTGACCTATGAACATCTTGTGTCTCAGAAGGTTCAACTATCGTCTCATCTCTGTGAACAACAATTTCAGGTTCAGGCAGTTGATCTGTGTCTGTTTGAGTATCATGAACTTCATCAAGTTCAACTTTGCTCCTTCTGTCTTCTCTTAGAAGAAACTCTTTCTCTAAAAAGACATCATGCTTTGAGACAAACATATTTTGCTCTAAAGCATTATAGAATTGATATCTAATTGTTTCCTTAGGATATCCTATAAATAGACATTTTTTAAATTTCACTTCAAGTTTGTCTGATTGAATCTGCTTCATGTAAGCCAAACAACCCCAAACTTTCATATGAGAAAGATAGGGCCTTTTGTTAGTCCATATCTTATATTGAGTAACTTCAACTACTTTTAAAGGGACTTTGTTTGTCACATAAACAACAGTCTTGAGTGCATAACTCCAAAAGGATTTCGGTAGATCTATTAAGCGCATCATCAACCTTATCATCTCTAATAAGGTTTGGTTTCTCCTTTCAGCCATACCATTATGTTGTGGTGTGTAAGGTGGAGTCTACTAGGATACTATCCCATTATCTCTGAGATAAGTTATAAATTTCTCGTTTAAGTATTCACCACCTCGATCTGATCGAAATGTCTTAATACTTCTACCGAATTGTTTCTCTACTTCATGTCTAAATTGTTTGATATTTCAAATGCTTCAGACTTATATCTCATTAGATACAAATACCCATATCGTGACTAATCATTGGTAAAAGTAATGAAGTACACAAAACTACCTCTGGTATGGATGGACATCAGACCATATACATCATAATGTATTAGTTCTAACAACCCATTCATTCGTTCATCCTTTCCTTTAAAAGGTAATTTAGTCATCTTGCCTAACAAGAAAGATTCACATGTATCATATGATTCATAATCAAATGACCCTAGGCTACCATTCTTATGTAGCTTGATCATGCATTTATCTCTTATATGGCTAAGTCGACAATGCCATAAGTAAAATGATTTTAAGTTATCTTGTTTTTTCCTTTTATTGTCATTAATATTTAAAATTGGATTGGACATATCTAATATGTAAATTCTATTGCACAATGTAGCAGTACCATATAACATTTCACTCAACTTAATTCAACAACCATTGTTTGAAAAAGTTAAATGAAATCCCACTTTATTAAGACATGAAACAAATACAATGTTTTTAGTCACAATAAGTACATAATAACAATTTTCCAAAACTAACTCTAGCCCACTAGGAAGATACAAAACATATGTCCCTATGGCTAATGCAGCAACTCTTGCTCTATTTCCCACATGTAGGTCCATCTCTCTTTTCTTAAGCTGTCTACTACCCCTAAGACCATGCATATCAACACATATGTGTGAGCCACATCCGGTATCTAATACCTAAATTTTATGATCAGAAATAGTATTAACCTTAATGACAAATATCATACCTGAAATAGACAGTCGGGCATTTAATGCCTTCTTCTGTTTCAATGACTCTAGATAAGCTTTGCAATTCCTCTTTCAATGTCCTTCCTTGTTGCAATGGAAGCATATACCCTTTGGTGTTGTCTCTTTTGCCTTCTTCTTGGCTACACTTCTCACTGGCTTCTTTGACTTCTTCTTCTTCTTTTAGTTCTTCTTTTGAGAACTAGAAGCAGAGTCCACCAGAATCACAGTCTTACTGTCCTTCTTGATAGTTCACTTTTTGAGTAGATTAATCAGCTCAGATATTATTGTGGATATTTGATTCATCCGATAGTTAAGCACAAACTGTGAATAGCTATTAGTTAAACTTGTCAGAATTAAGTCTATACTTAATTCATGATCCATAATAAAGCCCAAATGACCTAACCTCTCAATGTATCCATTCATCTTTAGTGCATAACGCACTGGAGATGATCCCTTAGCCATCTTAGAATGGAAAAGCAACCTCGAGGTCTTGAACCTTTCAGACCGAGCTTGCTCATCAAACAATTCCTTCAGATGGTAGACTATGGTATGAGCATCTATAGCCTTATGCTACTTCTGCAGTTCTGGCGACATAGAGGCTAGCATTATACAGCTAGCCAACTTACTATCATCCAGTAACTTCTTGTAAGCTTTTTGATCTTCATCAGATGCATCGACAGCAAGGGGGATCAGGAAATGGTTCATCTAGGACATATCCTAGTTTTTTTGATTTGAGAACAATTTTCAAATTTCGTAGGCAATCCAACAAGTTTGGTCTCATGAGTTTGTTGGGATCTAACAGGGAGCGTAAGTTCACACTAGAAGACATTGTGGCGATTCAATAACCTAGAAGAACGAGAAAGTGTCAGAATGTACATTAATGCATATCGATAAGGACTTTCAAATTATGGACAACTCAATTTAATTGAGCCTATATCCATAACTACCCTTAAAATGCATCTAATGCATGTATCATACAAAGGAGGTTTAATTTAGGTTGTGACTTGATTAGGCATCTAAAATTCATGATTCGATTTAACTCTTAAACCTAATCGGGTGCTAGTGTTAGTCTTGGCTAATCCAAATTATAAATGTGAATTAATTAGGAACCCTAAAATTCAATTATTTTGATGTCCAGATTAAACACTTTAATCTTAGTTTATATGCCCTTTTTCTAGTCACACTAGAAATGCTATGCTCTACTTGGATTAAATCTAAATTAATCCCTGGAGTCCCTATATCAATTAGTCATCTATAATATTCCTAGGTCATCTCAAATTTATCTAAACAATTTTGGCATATGCCAAAATTATCTTGACGGCCAAAATCATCAAGATAAATAAGTTAACCTACTAGATACTAAAGGGACTAATTCGATGTTTGGAAAATTTCTAGAACCTTAATTTCAAGCACATGCATTAAGCATGTTATTGTCATCAAAATAATACATTTCTTATCACATAAAAACCTTATTTAGGTCTCATAATCGAAATACATACATTATAAGTCATTAAGTCAACTCCATCAACTTTCAAAAAGTTTACCAATGTTAACTTTGACTTTAATTATTAATTGAATCAAATTCAATTAATTCTGGAAAAATTCCAGAGCCTTATACACATTCTAAATGTGTCTAATAAAAATTCTATAACCTAATTCTTAGGAATTATTTATTAAAAAATAGGAATAAGCCAACACATTACATGTGTATGAAACTTGTCACATTACTTATAACACTAGTCAAACATGACATCGTGCATGCATACAAAAACCACTTTAATAACAAGTGTCATGCATCTCATACACGTGAGTACTAGATGAGTTTTACTAGATGAGTTCTAATAGATGCTCAATATGAAAAGATGGATCAAGAATCTTGTTAAATGCACTTTGATTTATATTGAGCATATACTAGATGAGTTCTAGTAGATGCTCAATATGAAAAGATAGATTAAGAATCTTGTTACATGCATTTTGATTCATGCAACTCTTGCCGAAATTGTAAGAACAAGACTCTTGATTCCTCTCTCTCACTTTAGAATTAGAGCCCTTATCCTTTCACTTGAGTGTGTAAGAAGTGTTAAAAAACTCGTATACATAAGTGAAGAACTCACTTATATACCCATTCGTGCCCTCTGTAACGATCGTGGCCAACAAGGCCACGATCGTGGCCTATAAGTCACGATCGTGGCCTATAAGTCACGATCGTGGCCTATAAGTCACGATCGTGGCCTATAAGTCATGATCATGACCTGCTTAAAATTGACCATACACACTATGTTTTTCATCCGATCTTTTATGCATGTGACCCTTAAGTTCCTAGTTATTTTAGACTCTTGAATTAACTTTTAATTCAATCAAATCATGAAGGGTTTTATGATGCTAATTTGTCGGTGGATTAATACACAAACTCTTTGATAAGTAATTATCCAACTTATGAATCGTTCCATAGACAATTACCGTGCAATTTATCCTTTCACCATACTATACCCCACTTGATTTGTAGTATGGGCTATGTGTCAACTCCCACTAGACTGACAATGTCACTTCTAGTCCAAGTAATGTTAGCTCTTATCCTAGGATCTCATTACTCTATATGTCATGAAGAGTGTGTCATTGAAGACTCTCTTTATGACACATAATTGCTCTAGCCAGAGACTCCTGAGTAATGACCCCAACAAGAGGCCGTGGGTATCATCTCCTTTTATCAGGAGTGGTGAATCCTTTATTGGCTACCCAATTACCTTTGAATACCAATAGCTGTGCCTAATTACCACCTTAAAAACAACCTCGTCTTGAGGTAACTAGGAATGATGTCAAAGCATAGGACTAATATCCAAGATATCCTTGAGTACCTCAAGTCTAAAGATATTTGCACTATTGCTATGATGAGATTAATCATTGACATTTGATAGATTATCCACATGATAATCTCATAGTGGGTCATCTGATGTATTTACTACTCTTAGTAAGCCTCCGCATGTTAACTCTAAACAACTCTTGCTTATAGATTGTGAGATCCACTGCTTGATCAAATCAATGAGCATAATATGTGCTAGTCTGTTTGGATTAATAATGTCCTGTCTTATTAATCTTATGACTAGGAATTGTTTATATACTAACATAATAACACATGATAGGAATCTCATTATCATAGTCTCATCATGATTTGCTTCATGCTATGTTTTATATCATGGATTTCATTAATTCGATTTAAGATCAATATCAATTCATAAATAAACAAATATCAAATAAATGAAAAATGCCTTTCGTTTTATTAATCGAAATAAAGTTTGTACAAAAGTGCTAAAGGTGATTGCCTTTAGAGCACTATTCTAACAATGGTACAATGTAAGTAAGTTTATTTTGTGAATCTAATGAGGAGATTTGATCATTTTGAATACTTGTGTTATGTGTGATGCCATAACAAGTTAACGTGATTGTTCTAACATGTCATTCTTATAGGGTATATTCTCGAATATCCTCTGGATATTTGAGCATATGCTTTATGGAAGTGGTATGTTACAATTTTGGTATCAAAGCATGGTTTGACATTTATAAGAACATATATAAGCATTTAAACCTGACACATAATAAGAGACTCATATAGTGATCACAACTATTGTTTGATATAGGTCATCTATTATAGGAGATCAAGTCACAGAATCAGCTGACTTTGAGTCTATAGGAGCCAATAGGGAGTCCCCAATACCCCAGTTTGACCAAATGCCTCAAAGAATTCCTGAGAGAAGAGAAAGGAGGTATGATAAACTTAAGAAACAGGGGGTTGTAGACTTTTATGGAAGTACAGACTTGCTGAGGTAGAAGGTTGGTCAGAGAGAATAGAAAGGGTATCTGATCAGATAGACTGGGAGTCCGATGAAAGGTTTGACTATACAGTCTCGTTACTTCAAGGTCCGACTTATCAGTAGTGGAAGACTATTTTCGACAGTTCTGCCCGACCTTGTAGCCTAACATGAGAAGACTTTCTTAAGGTCTTTAAGGAGAATTATATGTCAAAGATCTATTTGGATAGGAAGATGAAGGAATTCCTAGATCTGAAATAGGGCAATCTCACTATAGCCGAGAATGAGGTGCGGTTTAATGAATTAATAGGGTATGTTACTGCTTTGATTCCGACTAAGGAGGATAAATGTAGGCGGTTTGAGGATGGACTAAATATTGAGATTAGGGTGAGATTGACTATTGCCAATTTGAGTAGTTTTACTAAGCTGCGAGTTGTTTTAATCCGAATTGAACAGTTACTGAAGGATGGACAAGGAGAGTATAGGTGGGAGTTTAGAATTAAAAAGCATGGTGAGTCTCAAGTTGATTCTGGTAGGAGATTTAGTAAATGCCAAAATAGATCATTCTAATCATAAACTAGATCAAGACAGTCAAGGTTTAGAAAGAGAGGCAGTTTTGTGCATGCTGGTAGTGGTAGAGGTCAAGTATCTAGAGGGCAAACACAACAGATGCCTAGTTGTGAGCATTGTAGAAAGAAACATGGTGGAGAATGTTGGAAGATATTGGGAGCTTACTTGCGTTGTGGCTCTTTTGAGCATTAGATTAAATATTGTTCTACGATTTTGGGACCATAATCTGAAGTGAGAGGAGGATTAGTGACTAAAATGACTATTTAGCAAAGTAGAGTTAGTGGAGTAGGACAAAGAGGCAAAGGTAGGGGTAGAACAAGTTCAGTAGGTCTTAGTGTTAGAATTGAGGTGTAGAGTAACCAACCGCAGTCTCAGGCCAGGATCTTTGCTATTACCAGACAGAAGGCATATAATTCTCCAAATGTTGTTGTAGGTGCGTGACACGTCTTTCAACTTAAGGAATTTGCATTGTTAGATCCAGGCTCTACGCATTTATTTATCATACCACATTTGGCATATAAATTACGTTGTGTGAGAGAGATGTTGAAATGTGACTTAAAGGTGAGTACACCAGTAGGTAGTACTACAGTGATTAGAGAAGTGTGTAACAGGTGTATTATTTCGGGTTGACTAGGTGGAATTGAAAGTCGATTTGATAGTATTACAGTTGAAAGAGACATATCTTATCTTAGGTGTGGATTGGCTTACTGCTCATAGGGCTATAATGAATTGTTATGCTAAAGAAGCCATTCTTGAATCTCCTAATCAACCAAAAATAATATTTTTATGATTTAGTCAAGTAGTGCTAGCCAGATTGATTTCATCAATAAGTGCTTTTAGGCTGATTCGAAGTGGATTTGAGGCTTATCTAGCCTATGTGATTGATACCTGAACTGAGCAAATAGTTCAGGATATTCCTATTATTAGGGATTTCCTAAATGTGTTTCCCACTGAATTATCGGGATTACCCCCATATAGGGAAGTCGAGTTCACTATTGACCTTGTTCTAGGTACTGCTCCTATATATATTCCTTCGTATAGGATGACAATTGTGGAACTTAAGGAAATTAAGACTCAATTGCAGGAGTTGTTGGATAAGGGCTTTATCAGGCATAGTGTGTGTAACATCCCCTCACCTATGGGAAGGGTAATATGGTAATTTGGAACGGGTTAGGAGTGTTTAACATTGTTTTGCTATGTTCATGCATTCATATCTGTACATGAATAGTGAATAGTAAATTTTTGCACATGTAAATGATTGTACATGCATTCATGACATTTTTTTGGTAGATTGTGAATAACTGTGATTTATGAAAAATTTGCTTTGTGTGAATGAAAAATTGTATTGGAGAGGGTTATTGGGGTTTTCTGATTTTTAGAGAATTTTAGAAATTTTTCGGGGTCATTTTCGGACCTGAAAAACTGTCAAGTGATAGAATAGGGGTTTACTGGTAGTGAAAATGACTGTCTAATGGCACTGGAAACTTAGATATATGAATTTAGGAATTATTGAATTGAGCCATTGGAATTTTGGAGAAAAATTGGAATTGAATTGGGAAGAAAAGTAA
>JANQBM010027633.1:0-31292 GCA_025594535.1 Erythroxylum domingense | reverse complement strand
GGAGATAGAGGATCTCCTTGTCTTAACCCTGATTTACCATTAAAAAATTCAGTAGGGGTTCCATTGATCAGAATAGAATATGAGGGAGATGTAACATACTCTTCAATCCATTTGATAAACTTTGGAGGGAGGCCTACCGCTAAAAGCACATTCAAGAGAAAATCCCATTGAATAGAATCATAGGCTTTTTCCAATTCCACTTTAAAGGCGCATCTTTGATGATTATTTGGAAGGTGGTAGTTCTTAAAAATATCTTGAGCCAAGAGGATATTGTCCCCTATATGATGGTTCTTAATGAAAGCACTCTGATTTAGATTGATAATGTGGGGTAGTATCTCTCTGAGTCTATTGGCCATGATTTTAGTGATCACCTTATAGATCAAATTACAACAGGATATAGGTCTGTAATCAGAAACAGTGGAAGGATGAGTCTGTTTCGGAACTAGAGAAATAAAAGTTAAGTTAAGCTCTTTTAGTAGCCTCCCATATTAGAAAAAATCTGGATTGCCCTAGTGACTTCATCCCCAATAATGGACCAAGTTTTTTAGTAGAAATAACCATTAAAGTCGTCGGGTCCTGGGGCCTTATAAGGATTGAAAGAGAAGAACACCTCCCTAATCTCATGCACTGAGACTTCAGCTAGGAGATTGTTTCTAAGGTGGTCAGGGATCGGATGAGGGAAAAGAATCCATATACTCCTTAGAGGAGGTCTTTCTTCTTCCTAATAGAGTTTTTGAAAAAAACCAGGAACTGTTGTTTGATTTCCTCTACGTCAACAATCCTATGATCATTTCCCACCACTAAAAAGTGAATGTTGTTCCTATCCCTATTAGCTAAAAGAGAGTTGTGGAAGAACTTAGAATTCCTATCCCCCTCCTTGAGCCACTTAATCCTGGAAGCTTGTTAATAGAAGGACTCTTGATCACTTAAGGCATTAATCAAATTTGATATGGCCTCATTTTCCTCTTGTACCAGAGAAGTCCTATTATTCTGAAGTCTCATTTGATCTTGGATATTTCTAAGGCTTGTTTGACAATACTCAACCCTGACATTTACATCCCTAACCTAATTTGAGTTTAGGGATTTGAGTGCTTTTTTGGCTAATTTAAGCTTTGAAACCACACAGAACATAGGAGTACCCCGAACAGGAGAAGACCAAAGATCCTCTATTATCTGAAGGATAGTTAGCTAAGAGGCTAGGAAATTGAAGAACCTGAAAGGGGAGGACCTCTGCTTTTGGGATGATAAGGACCTGATTACTACTGGAGAGTGGTATGAAATGTTGGGGTTAAGAATCTCACCATAGGAACTAGGAAACCTAGTAATCCATCGTGAATTGATTAGGGCTCTATCCAATTTTCTAGCAATATGGAGGTCACTAGATTGTTTGTTAAACCAGGTAAATTTAGGACCACTAGAATTTAAGTCAAACAAACCACAATCCTACACACACTTCCTAAAGTCATTCATACCATTAATGGCCGAGGAGCTGAGAGGTTCTGCCTCATGAGAAAACAGAATAGCATTAAAATCCCCTACTGTAATCCACAGATGACTCCCAACAGTGAGTTTAATATTCGAAAGGGCAGACCAAGGGTTTTTCCTATGATTCAAATTATTAGACCCATAGACACAAGTGACAAAAAATACTGAGGCACAACTCATAAGAGTCATCTCCAAATGAATCAGTTGATCAGTAATAACTAAAGGGGAGCACGAGTACCTATCTGGGTTCCAAGCTATCACTAATCTAGCACAGGAAGCTTGACCTAAATTATTGAAGAACTACCATCTAGGAAATATAAAAGTGCAAATATAATTCAAAAGGGAACAAGACTTAACCCTAGATTCTATCAAACACACAAAAGAGACATCGAGCATCTTAATAAAGGATTTCATAACTAGCTGTTTTTTTGGGTTGTTAAGACCCCTTATATTCCAAAAACCTAAATCCATCACAAAAACAGAACTAAACCCCTACTTACCTCTTCTTCTTAGTTTTCCTGCTCTGCTTAACAGTAAAAACCCCCTTTGCCCTCTCCCTAAACTCGGAATCTGAGAATCAGTAGAGCTAGTGGGTCTCAAGTCAGATATAGGGAAAGGAGTAGGACTACTTGCTTGACTCACATGCGGACAGTCAGCATCTTCAAGATGACCTTTAGAATCATCCTACTTCTGCTGAATTTCCTTACCCTTACTTTAGTTCTCGAGGATGTTAGAAGGACTGCTGATCTTGGGACTGTCTGGATCCCTATCCTTACTTAGCTTCTGTCCATGCTCCTGAGGATGGACTACACTTAAATCTACCAGGTTTTTTGAGAAGCTACTCGTCTGAGGATTCACTTGGGCCTGTTCATTTCCTTGCTCCTGCCCACTCTCCTGCAAATGGTTTTCACCTATATGTAGTTTGACAATCTCCTTTTCCAACTCTTGTTTTGTCCCAGTTTCAAACTTGTGTCTTGTAGGCTTCCATTCCTTCTTTTGTATAGAAGACTCAGGCTTCCATTCATATTCTATATGAACTTCCTTAAATGATGTCTTTCCTTCGGCATTATAAGTGACCAACTAGAAAGACGAAGGCCAAGTCCTCTCCAAATCCAACTCCACACATATTCTGGCATATATAATTCTAGACATCCTAGCTGTTTGGGTATCCATGAGCAGAGGATGCCCCACTGCACTAGCTATCCTACTCAAACCTTCGATGTTCCAGTACTCATAAGGAATATTGTAGAATATAGTCCATACAGGCGCGTACCTAATTTCCTCTGGCTCACCAGCATTCAGGCTCCATTATTTGTTATAAATCAACATATTTAAATAAATTTATAGAGTTTGAATGCATTACGTAAAAATCGTAATTTTTTTAAACTTTTTGCGTTGATTTTAAAAATTCATTTACCAAAGTTTAGCTTTTTCTTATGTTTCACAAATTCGTTGCCAAAGGCTTGACATTTGGTGACGAAAATGTTAAAATGTCGAAAAAGCCTTTTGTGAAGAATCCAATAAATTGTCACCAAAGACAAGTATTGAGTGACAATTCTAAGAAACGTAGCAAAAAGATAAGCTTTTGGCGATGTTATTAGAAATCGTCGCCAAAATTTGACTTTTAGTGATGATTTTCAAACCATCGTAAAAAACATCGATAAAAATAAGTTTTGTTATAATAAGAGGTTTGAATTTTGAATCTTCTCTTCTTTTGCTTGGAGCTAGAAAATTCTATAGCTTGTGTTCTTCAATAGTTTTGTCTTTTTGATACATAATTTTTATGAATTTAGCCACCTCTTTTTTGTTTTTATTTGCTCTTTATACTTCTTAATCCTCCTATGACTCTTTATAGGATTTCCACACTTGTTTTTGTTCCAAAAATACCCCCAAATGAACAAAAATATAAAAATCTCGCAACCTGAAAAATTTAAAATTTGCACAATCATGTATTGACTACCCATGTACTCTCTCTCATGATTCTGCATGGACAACGAGTCTTCAACTGTCCACTAGCATTCCTACATGACCATGCATATGCGAGATCATGATTGCTTCCTTTGTCTAGCTTCTTCTTCATCTTTTCTTGGAATTTCTTGTCTCCACTCATCAAAAACATATTAAATATCCCCTAAATCATGCATGAAGATCACATTCTTGCCCTAATCAATAATAATCAAACAAAACACACAAAAACACTAATAAAGGCATAAATCTAAGTCCTAAATACATGATTAACACCTAAAAAACTTAAAAAACACACTCTTTAACCTAGAAAAAAACATTATAAATGACACCTATCAACTTTCCAACACTTAAACCTTTGCTTTTCTCCAAGAAAAACTAGAACAAAAAATTAGCAAAACAAAGAACATACAAAATATGTAATCATTTTGTTGAGCAAGTTTTATATATAATAAAATTCTCAATACTCGCAAGTATACCGATAGTAACTTGTAGTATCAAAAGGTATCGATCCCACGAGGAACTAGCTAAAACAAGTTGAACCTAACTTTGTTAAAGTAATAAAATATTATATAAGTGAAAATGATAACAGAAAGTAAAGCAAATAAATAAAATCAAGTAAATAACAAATAATAAGTGAGCTGCCAATTTAATGTAAAGTTGATTAAGGATGAATTATTATGATTTATTCTTTCATTATTTTGCTCCTTTAACTATTATTGGACCAATTGTATGTCAATCCTAGATTTCCCACGGGATTGATTACTTTCTCTTAAGAACTAATTAATTAATCCTAATTGAAGAAAAAATTCCATATTATTCAACCTCTCAACTCATAAAACTTTAGTAATGTTTTCAACTAGATCTATCATTATCTATTAGATAATCAAGTTCTCTCAAAAGATCTTTCTTCCAATGATAGTTTATTTGATAATCGCGTGACTTTTTAAACTACTAACTTTTGTTGCACAATTGAATTAGATTAATTTGACTCCCTCTCTCAATTTATTGTCAAAGTATGAAATGCACAATTATCATAACACCAGAATTTTGTATTGAATTAATAATAATTAAGTTCATAAAATCAATTCTGAATAAACCTTAATATGGAAATTAGAACTTCATGAGTGTAATAAACATCTAGAATTTCAGTTTACACATCAAATATGATGAAAATAACAAAAGAGAAAGAAGGAAAAACTTTGTTCGAAGCTGGATCTGGAAAGTTGGAATTTTGGATGTTCTTTTTGATGTCCCTTATTTAATCCACTTCTGTAAGATGGAAGCTCCATTTTTTGTGTCTTTTACATTCTTAAATAGTATTTTAGGATCCTAGGGCTATTTCTAGGATTTCTCCACTTAATTTGGTTCCAAAATAGCTCCAAAATGTTCAAAGACTTAAACAAATTCACGTATTAAGAAAGTTGAAATTCGTTAGAATTGATGTCTAGCATATGCATAGTTTCATACACAGAAGTGCATCAAACTATGCATCACCAAAATTGCTGAAATTTGTAAATTTACATAGCCTAAGAGACGTGCATGGGATGATGCACGGTTGTGCATCTCTTCTGTGCTTTGAATCTTTGTTTTATGCCACATTTTCATCCAACTTTTTCTCCTTCTTCAACACTCATAAACACATCAAACATCTCATGAAACATAAAATTAAGATCCAATTCTTGCTCTAAACTAAACAAACACTTAGAATATATACAAACACTCACATTAACACAATTCTAAGCTGATTCATACGATAATCATCTAATAAATACCTATAAACATACTAAAACACCTATCAAAACATATTATAAACTACACTAATCAACATTGCCACACTTAAACTTTTGCTTGTCCTTAAGAAAAAAAAGCAAAAACTTAAACAAACTAATCACAAACACATACATTAATGTATCATGCAATAATAAGAAAATGACATCTAACTTTATGGAATCAATTTAACCACAAAAATTAATCATTCAAGTTGTGCCAACATTTTAATCTATGCATTTCATGAGCACTTTGAATTGAATATACATATTAATCAAAATATTAACATAATATTTATCCACTTATAGAACTTGTGCACATACGTTTATAATTAGCAATCCATCAAAATTGCAACTATCATTAATTAATGAAATTTTCTAATATTTTCAATTATTGGTATGATTTATTTATCGAAACACCACTTTTTAATTTTCTTTAATGTTAACTTAGTCTTTTGATGGGAAGGCAAACATTTTGTCATGAATGTCCCCTGGTTACTTAGTTAGGCCACTTTTTATTAATTAGGTTGGTTAGAATTTCATTTTAGTCTTTGACTCGAAGAAAAACATTTTATCGTGAATGCCCCCCGTTACTCAACTATATCACATTCTCAACTAGCTACTAGCTATTATTCATGGCCCAATATTTATTTCAAAATAGCTAGCGGAATAGTTATTTATTTAACACAATTTTTTATTTCACATAGTCTACCTTATTTCTTTTTAGTCAATCATCCTTATGAAAGATTACTAATGAAACTAACTCATTCAATTGACTTATAATTATAAATGTATACAAAAAATTTCCTAAAGTGAACAAAATAGATGTCATATCCTAATTAACATGCATATTCAACCAAAGGTACTTAAAATATAAAATACATAAGTCAATATGCCTTTACAAATTAAATGACCATGTTCAAAGTTAAACTAATTCCATCAAGTTATTGCCATCGACACATTCACACAATTCACACATACGCAACACAATATTCACACAATGTCAACCTAATCAAAACTAATACAATATGATATGCAAAATTCATACACATGACATGTCAATGCACAAAATTCCCCACAATCAGACAATACATTGTCTTTAATGGGAGAAAAACAAAAAAAATGAAAATAACAAAAAAAAGAAAATGGTAAGAGCAAGAAACTCATTAAAGAGATTAAGGTGGTGACGGCGTGGTTGCTTAAATTTGGAGACCTTCTATGCCATAAATTCTAGCGCTTCATTCCCTACAAAATAAACATAAAAAATAAAAGTAACCAAGTATAAAAAAATTAAACCAAAAATCAAAATTGAAAAGAAAATAATAAACTAACAAAATCCTAATTCCTAGGTTGCCTCTTAAGTAGCGCCTAGTTAACTTCATTAGATTGACGTGCTCTTCATCATATGCTCAAACTAGGTCTATTATTAGTGGCTTGCTTCCACTTATGTCACCCAATTTCAGTTTATTATCTTGTAAATAAGCTACATATTGGAAGATAATAATAAGGACATAATTAATCAAATTAAGAAAACTTAGTAAGTTCAATAATGTCCATTTCAGTAACAAACTGTCAACAAAATAGGGAATAATAAAACTCCCTAAATCCTCTAAGAAAGTGATAACCTTAAATTTCTCTCTTAGATTTACTTTCATATTACTCAAAAAGCTTTTTACCTCTAGATTGTGAATAGAAGATGATTAAGTCTTCAATACTTGTTGGAATTTTCCTTTTAGACTTGTGAGCTTACCCATGAGCTTGTCCATTATTGAATCTCATGAACAGGATTCGCCTTGCTGAAATACTAGTAGTTATTGATTCCCCATTTGAGTCCCCACATTATTAGACCAAAAGAAATTCGAGTGGTTCTTACATTTAGTATTGTAAATCTTCCAATAAGGATCGTTACCTCCTCGACCAACTTATGCTCCTATAAAAGTTAAATTATTGTATGTTGTTGTTTTCTACTAGGAAGCAATCAGCTGTGGTATGGCTTTCTCGTCTACGTAGATCGTATCCTTACTAAATTGCTTTGAATGGAGAGAAAGAGCCAACTGTCAAGCTGTTCAATTGCTTGGTTAGGTTGCCAATCTTAGCCTATAATGTTGTCAATGAATTTGTAGCAATAATTCCTTTAGGGTCGTAAAAGGTTGGCTACCGTCTAATGTGTTCCGATGTCTAAAAACAACTATTTTTTCTATCTCTTTAAATAAATCGTGTGTCTGTTGCACTGCTAGTCGTGTAATTCCTTGATGATAGGCGTTGAATCCTAGCCTTATGAAGCACATAAGGATCCTTCACTCTTTGTGATGTATTTCTTCCACCATCATTCTTTCTATATCTTTTTATCGTTCAACTCTTTGGATTCTTCATTCTTGCCTTATAATGTCTAAATTGATGTGTCCTCTACTTTGTGTCCAACTTTTTTCTTCCTTATTTCTTATGATTGGGTACCTCAGTCACACAAGAAAGGTTAATAATTCATTAAATCAAAGGAATTCAAATCATCCTAATGTTCAAATTCTCTAGCAACGACACCAAAAACTTGTTGAGCCAATTTTATATATAATAAAAATATCAATACTTGTAACTATATAGATCATAACTTATTGTATCGAAAGTATTGATCCCACAAGGAACTAGCTAAAACAAGTTGAACCTAACTTTGTATAAGGTAATAAAATATGATATGAGTGAAAATAATAACATAAATTGAAGCAATTAAATAAAATCAAGCAACTAATAAACAATAAGTGAAATGCCAATTTAATGTAAGGTTGGTCAAGGATGAATGCTTAGGATTTATTCTTTCATTATTTTTCTTCCTTAACTATTATTAAACCAATTATGTATTGATCCTAAATTTCCTACGGTATTGATTATTCTCTCTCAAGACCTAATCAATTAACCCTAATTGATTAACTCTAATTGAATATGAAAATTCTAGATTTTGCAACCTCAACGATTCACAAAACTTTCCTAACATTTTTAACTAGATTTGACGTTATCTATTGGATAATCAAGTTCTCACATAAGAAACTATACCTTAAGATGAAGATTTGAAGCAAATAAGGATATACACACCATGTATAGAGATGGTGTAAGTCTCTATAGACCTGTGAAGATTGAAGAAATTAATTTCTAGTCATGTGAAGTTACACACCCATGTATACCAAGATGCACGGTCATGTATATTGCTTGTGTAAGTCTTTGTGCCCGTGTAAAGTCACAAATTCAAGTTTTTTGATCATACACAATCTCTCACACGCCCGTGTAAGTGACTGTGTATATCCTAAAAACCCTAAATTTTACTATAAAAGGATATAAACGGAGGTAAAATAAGGAGAGTCAACTTTTACAGTAGATTTGAGATGTAAGACACCCAAGAAGCAACGATTTTGGTTAAGGGATTAAGAAAACATGAAGAATACATCAAGATATCCACTATATTACAACATCAAACCTTAAACTTGTAAGAAGATTCAATAAAAGAAAAAGGGAGATTTAGAATTATGATTCCTTTGTTTTTTGTTAATTTTTCTTTATGTTTATCTTTTATTTTGTTTTCTATGATTAGTAAATAATCATGATTAGTGTCTAGGTGTGATGACGCCTAGTTTAGGATAACAATATGTTTTAATCATTTTATTTAATGCAAATATATTGATTGATTATTGCAATTCAATTATGTATTTTTACTTTTGTTATAATATATTTGGAATCTTAGTGCATGATTTGATTTCATATGATTGAGATCGAGAAATCCTCTTATATTAATAGATCTAACATAATTGATAAGATTTGCATATAAACCTAGAGATAAGCCAGCACAAATCTTCTAGATTAGGGTTAAATCTAATAGCAGAATGCACAAATTGATAAAGCAATCTCAAGGGTTTTAACTAGAAAGAGTTTTATTAGTAAACTGATGAATTTGTTACTAATAGTCTCAAGAAAGTTATTAACATAAAATAGGAATTTTCATGGTTAATAATCAATAATATGATTGTATAATAAAAAGTTAATAACATTTAAAGATTCTTAAGGGTATTCATCACCTAGACGCAACTATTTGATATTGATTTTCTTCGTATTTTACTTATCTTGAGTATAATCGTTTAATCTTAATTTAGTTTTTTAGCTTTATTTTTAATTAAATTCCAAAATCTGATTTTTAGACTAGATAATAAAAAAAGGGAACTACTAGTAATTATAGTCTTCGTTAGGATCGACCTGACTTGCCTATATTAGCTACATCTATGTCGTACACTTGTGGATAATTTAATATTGAACTTAACCTCTAATGATCAATCAAGTTTTTGGCATCGTTGCTGAAGATGATAATATTAAGAAAACCTAGATTCTATAAATCTAACCATTATTTTTATATTTATTTTAATTTTCTAGTATTTTATTTTATTCTTAGCTTACTCATTTAATTACCTTTTGAACTTCTTTACTTTGACTTTGAGTTTGTGACTTATTGTCAAGATTTATGATTTATCGTTATAGCCATACCTCATAATTAAAGGATGGAGCAGTCAGTATTCTCATGAGAATTATGATATGTCATCGCAATATGAAACATCATCATATTAGAAAGAGCAATTTCGTGACATGTATTCAGAAGCTCAATTGATTTCTATGTCGTGCTATAACATTTGTGGGAGTAATCATTACAATCATGAATGTCTAGCACCAAAATTTTTATAAGAGTAACCAAGCATGTAGAACTGGCCTCAGAATATACTTTATAAGAATATGTATAATTCAGTGTGGGGCAACCCTTACGTATATGGATGGAATGACTATGCTCCAACTGAATATGTACATCAATAAACATGAAAAATGTACTATAGATAAAATAATGGAAGAGTGAAACTAGTCGATGTGAATTCGAGGAGAGATTGTCTTCACCTGAATATATTGAGCATAATACCTTGTACTCTTTTCTCTTACTAGTGTCTCATATTGAAGAAGAGATGAAGGTCAATTTTATGAACGAAGTTGAATCTCAAAAAGGCAAGTAGGTAGCTACTGTTGTAGGAGAGTATGATGAATAGATAAAAGAGGTGGCAGAGGAAGAAGAAGAGGAGGGAACCTATATCCAAGAAGATGAAAAAGCCTCGATCTGAGAAGAAAAAGAAGTAGAGAAGTGGAAAAAGATGACTGGAGTAGAAGACGAGCCAAAAACCCTTGTCCAAGAAGAAGAAGAGGAAGAATGGACAAAGTAGGTTAAGGAAGAACTAGCAGAGGAATCAAGTAAGGGAACTAATGATGAGTCATTGGTACTCACCTTAAGTATAAAGGGTTTCCATACCCTTAAAGACAAATTACTTGTGATAAACGAAGATTAAAGGAGTTTTGTTGTTCCTTATTTTATTAACATTTTGTCATTAAAAAGGGCATTAATGCAGTTAATTGGATTTATTAATTTTATACATTATGCTCATGTTATTATCTTGCTACAAGTGACTTACTTACAGGATTATGCTCTTGTTATTATCTTGCTACAAGTGGCTTACTTACAGGCTACAAAATTGCTATGTAAAGAAGCAGGTAAAAATAAACCACTGATTATAAGCCTAAGATAATGGTAATTTGTATGGTCCATCGAGCTAATAACTTTAAACAAGCACCACATAAGAGGCAACTTACGAATTAGCTTATGTTTGATTTTAAATTCTATGTTATTTCATTCTTATTTAATTTTTTAAGTGTTTCATGTTTAGAAATTATGCATCTTTACAAGATTATGCATAATTATGGTGTTAGGGTATGCATGTTTAAGTTTTATAACTCTGAAGTGCAAAATTTTTAAGTTTGTTCATATATTGTTGAAATTGCATATGTTTTTAAAGAGTTACACACACTCTATACACATTAGTATAGACTTACATGATTAGATACATGCCCATGTAACTAATAATTCCTCGAAAAGCTACAATTCAGTGACTTATACGATCAGTTACATGACTGTGTAGTAAACTTTGTAAGCCGATGATACACCTTTAAAATGCCCCAATCCCTTATTCTTCCTCATTTTTTCTCTTCTCCCTCACTCCTTTCTGGGGTCCTCTCATTCCCTAAACCCAATTTTTGCATTTTTCTTACAATTTTTTGACAACCAAGTAAGTAATCTTATTTATTTCACTTGTTTATGCATGATTCAATGGGATAACTACCTTTTGATTAGGTTTTCTAATGAGCCAGTAGTATTTAAAGGACTTAGGGAGGGGCCATTGCACTAGAAGAGGATAGTACGGATTTACCAAGAGTGCAAACACCTCACCTAGATTTGCTGACGATATCTCGTCTAAAGAGACAGTAGGCAGAGCTTGTGGATTGAATAGGAAAGCTCGAGACCACTTTTAGATGGATGGGAGAGCTATTGTTGTTAATGGTCAACCGCCAGGGCATCGATTTTTAGCATCCATCATATGTCGAGAGTAATTCATCAACAACTCATCCACCTTCTAAAGACCAATGACTCGAGGACTCTCCATCACAACACGATTAGGGGAGATGCTTCAATTTTGTATCTTTTCCTTTTCTCTTTAATTGTGTATTTTTCTTTTTTCTTCCTTTTTTTTAAACATTAGTATTAATGTTATTTCATATATCTCAATTATTTATGTTATTTTAATTTTTTCCTTTATTATTATATCCCTTTTTCTTTATATTTTGTACGGATATCAGTATCATATTGGATGGACAGTCACAAAATCATGAAAATCATAATCAGAAAATTGTATTACTTAGGGAAGTATCAATTCCACTTTCTAATTTATCATATATGCTTATATTGTATACATTGAGGACAATTTAATATTTTAAGTATGGAGAAGGGGATTATAATTTTATTAAGCTTATTATAATCTTAGTTATTAAATTTTATTAATTGATATCCTAAATTAGTTGAAGTCTATCCACCAATAATTTATGTAATTCATTATTGAATATTGATTTGAATTAATATGCAAAAGGATTATAGTTAGAATAAAATTGCTTTTATAAGTTATATTATTAATAATCATCGAATTAGGCAATTTGAATGAAAATTGCATATAATTGACATACATAAAACCAATATTTTTTGTGAGCTTTTTAGCTTAAGAGCAAAATTTTCAAAAATTTTAAAGCTCTTTAATTCTTTCATTTGTGTTATCATACATAGTTGAATAATTCTAGAACTTGCTTTTATTATGCATATTAAGATCATTTTTTGTTAACTTAGAAGCATTGAAGTGATAAAGGCACTTAGATTTAACACTTATTTAAGCCTATTTTTGATAATTACCTTACCATATGTTATCCTTTAGGAATAACCAAATTGAGTCTTAGCCTTTTTCATTGATTATAACCCAAATTATTAACCTTTATCCTATTTTTCTTTGAATCTTTTTTATTATTTTGAACCCTGAAGGTTATTTACATTACTTGAATGCTTGCACATTGAAAATTTGAAAGGTCTAATATTTCTTTAATTATGGTACATGATGATTGTTCGAAAACGATCCAAAAAACATATTTGCAAATATAGAAAAAGTATAGTAGTAATGGATTTATTATGAAAGGACCTGTAGATTGTAAAAAAAAAGTTTCTTGTAATGTTTTCTTTGTAAATTTCCTTCAAATTTATCACATTTTATTACCCTAATCATACCTTACCTAAGCCCTATTACAACATTATAAAGACCTTTCGATTTCTGTTTCTAGTTTACATACAAGTGGTGGAGATGTAATAATATTGCATGCTTATGGTAAGAGTTCTAATATGCATGGATATGAGAGTTTGATATTTTTCACCCTAAACACTTGAGTGAATTGAGTGAAACCTTAGTGAGGGTGTAAAGATATATGCTTTTTATTTCAATAAGATAACTGACATGATTACTATTAATATTGACTTATAAAGTTAGTTTTTAGGATATTTGATTCTACTTGTATGTTAATTTGATTAATATAACATTACAATTTAGAGTCGAAATGAATAGGTTGAGATTAATAAAGGATGGATGTTTGTAAAGTTTAGAATTTATATTACGATTTGCTTAAAGATAAGAAAAAGCTTAAGTGTGGAGATGTTTGATATATGTATATTTGACTATAATTATACAGTCATATTTGATATGTTTTGCTTTTTATTTCATAGTTTTGTTGTATATTTGGTACTTAATTCACTATAAGTTCATTATAGGTTATAATTACTTTCATGGACTAAAAGGAGAAGAATTTGTCTGCAACAGTGGCATAAGACGAAGATTTGAAGCAATTAAGGATCTATACGTCTATGTATAGAGACAGTACAGGTACTTATAAATGCATAAAATTTGAAGAAATTGATTTTTGTTTGTATGGAATTACACGCTCATGTATAATAAGATACACGGGCATGTATATTGCCTGTGTAATTCTTTGTACCCATGTAAAATCACGAGTTTAGGTTTTTTTGAAAGATGTAGATTATAGTATGTTTTTTTAAAAGTTATAAGTGTATTTTTAAGTGTTTCTTAGATATCATGTGTATAAGCTTAGAATTTTGTTGTTAATTTTTTATGTGTTCTAGGCCATTAATTGGTTTAGAGCAAGAATTTGATCTTCATTTTATGTTTTAAGAGGTGTTTGATGTGTTTGTGAGTGTATGGAAATAGGAATGTGAAGAAAGGAGAAGATCTTGGATGCAAGCATGCATGTCACAATCATGACAAGTGAATAATAAGCTGCATGCATAGCACCTCTATTATGATTGTGACTCCATGCATGATCGTGATATAGAGGGATAAGCCATATTGGTCACGATTATGACACCCTCACGATCATGACAAGGGTGTTTCTAGCTCACAATAATTTTTAAGTTTTAAGGTGTTGGGGCTATTTTTGGAATGAAATTAAGCAGGAAACCATAAAAATAACCATAGAAGCCTCATGCACTACAAAAGAACAAGAAAACCATCAAAAGAAGAAACAACCACTGTATCAAAAGAAAATCAAGAGGAGACTTCAAGAGAGCTTAAGAGAATTTCAGATGTCTATATCAAGACTCCAACTAGTTTTTATTCCTTTTCCCTTCATTTATTTCATTTTCTTGAATGTTTATTTAGATTTATAAGATCTTTAACATGATCATAGGTTTCCAAATCCATGTGAGGGATTTTTCTTGAATTGTTTTGTTGAACTTTATTCTTTTTTATTTCAATACATTGATTAATGTTTGTGATAATTGATATGCTTATAATTGATAATAAATCGAGAGAATGAATTAAGTCATATATGTTAAGGTGCGCAACCAAAGTTGGTGGCTTAATAGACTTACAATTATCAGATTAATTAACAATTGAAGAGAGATCTTAATTGTGAAATTAATTATCCTTAGGATTGCTTCAAAACTAATTGACTATTTAGGAGTAGTTTTACAAATCGAGAGTTAACAATTTTAAGATTATCGAATTCAATTAGGGTTACTTGATTAGATATCGAGAGAGACTAATCAAAACTCTAGTATATCTAGAATCTAGCATAACTTGAATCAACAAGATGAAGGGAAAACAAAACAAGATAGAATCATTCCTAAGTCTTAAACATTGATCAAACTTATTTTATTGGCAACTGATAGAATAATTCCTAAGTCTCAAACTTTGATCAAAATTATTTTATCGACAACTTAATTTTTTACTTATTTTGTTTTATTAATTGTTTTAATTTCAATTATTTATTTTAATTTAAGTCAACCTTGAGTACCGTAGAAAATTTCTATTCTAGTTTTTAGGTGTCTATTTGGCCTCACGAGAATAATGCCTTTGATACTATGAGATATGATCTATAAACTTGTAGTATTGAAAGTTATATATTATAAAACTTTTCAACAAGTTTTTGGCACTATTTTAGGGACTGAATAGCTATTATGATTTGAATGCCTTTGATTTAAGGAATTGTTACCCTTTCTTATGTGATTGTGGTTTCATGAACATAAGAATCTATTGGATTTTAAGCTAAGTAGAAGAAACTTCAATTTTTTACATCACAAAGCAAGAAAGACAATTTCAAAGAGTTAAATGTCAAGAAGTGATAGAAAGAACGATGGAGGAGGAATTAAATCATGGAGAGTAGGTCATGAGATCAGGGTTCTAGCTACCTACTAAGGAATTACTCAACCATTCGTGCAGATGAACACTATCGAGATCAAACCAACACTATTAAATATATTAAAGACTAACATAAACTTTTATGGGTTGTCCAATAAGGAATAATTTCATGGAAATTTGTGACACCTTCCAATATAATAGGTTGTCGGAAGATGTTATTAGGATGAGATTCTTTCTCTTTACACTCAGGGATAGAGCCACAGCATGGTTGAATTCATTCAATCCAATAAACTTCACAATATGCGAGCATTTTTGGATCAGTACTACCCTTGCACTAAGACAACAAAACTCATCAACAAAATTATTAATTTCCAAAAAAATGAAGGGGAGTCTTCATATGAAGTATGGGAGCAGTATAAGGAGTTGTAAAGGAGATGTCTACGTCATAACTTACAGAAGGAATCCTAGTTGTAAAGTTTTTACAGTAGATTTAACCACGTGAGCAACCATTGATGCAACTATTGGAGGATCATTGATAAGAAATACAATGAAGGAAGTGCAAGATTTGTTAAAGAAGATTGTGAATAATAGTTATCTTTGGACCTCAAACCGAAGTAGACAACAGTCAACCTTTCAGGATTAGAAGAGATTAATTATTGTAAATTCAGTGAAAACGTTATAGAATGAAGTTACTAACCTAACTAAGTAACTAAAAAACCTAGAAACCACCTCTTCCTCTCCACTTAAAGCAATTCGGTATGAATGCAAGCTATATGGGCAAGAGAGACATATCATAGGTGATTGTTTCTCAGTACAACACAATAATATGGAGCAATTCAACTACATAGGATAACAATTTGGTCGGGGAGGTAACAACCTGTATTCAAACATATACAATCCTTGGTTAAAGAACCAATGAAATTTCTCTTTGTCTAACAATGTTGGGACTCAATTGAGAAATCAAGGCCCATCTAGATTTCAAAAAGACAAGTCCAATTCATGGGATTCAAAGATGGATAAGTTTATGGACATAATGAATTCCAAGTTCACGAGTCTAGAAAAGGCTCAAAAGACGATAGAAGGAAAATTTGAGCAAATAGCAAAGAATCATACCTCTTCTATTCACAATGTGGAGATTCAAGTGGGCCATCTAACCAATTCATTATCTATGAGAAGTGTGAGGAGTCTCCTAAGAAATACATAAGTAAATCTAGGGGAGAAACTTAAGGTTATCACACTTAGGAGTGGGAAGGAGCTAGAAGAATCAACAGAACAATAAGCTAAACCCCCCCCCCCCTTGTCGAAGACCAAGAGAAGAAGAAAAATGATAAAGATAAGGATGAGATACTCCTTACATTCCTGGTTTTCCATATCCATAAAAAATTCCATTCTTATAAAGACTTCAGAAAAATAAATTAGATGCATAATTGGTAAAGTTTATGAAGAAGCTGAAGATGTTACAAATTAACTTATCTTTCGTGAAGGCATTGGAACACATGACCAAGTATGTGAAGTTCCTTAAAGATATACTATCAAACAAGAAACTTAAAAGGATAACCAAATAGTTGCGCTGACCGAAAGCTATAGTTCCATCATCACCAGCCATATGCCTTCAGAATTGAAGGACTCATGGAGTTTTATGATACTCTGTGTCATTAGTGATTTATAATTCATGAAGTTATCATATGACTTAGATGTGAGTATTAACCTTTTACCTTTGTCAATTTTTAGGAAACTGGGAGCTAGGTGATGTGAAGCCAACTTCTATGTTCATTTAGTTGGTAGATCAATCGATCAAGAGATCATTTAGTATGGTAGATGATGTCATCGTCAAAGTGGACAAACTCATTATTCTTATAGACTTCGTGGTATTAGATTCTAAAGAGGATAGGAATTGCCCAGTCATTTTTGGAAGGTCATTTATGAATTCTGGGAGAGCTTTGATTGACGTTTATGAAGGCGAACTAGTTCTTTAAATTGGTGATAATCACGTAGAGCTTAACATGAATAAATTTTTGAAGATTTCGAAAGAAAGCAGCTCTTATATAAAGATAGAAATTGTGAATGAATGCATCAAAGAACAAGAGGAGAGCTACAATAAACAAGTAAATTCTAAGGAAGTTGAAAATGTAAAAGAAGGAGAGGAGGAGTTGGGTGTTCCAACACATCAAGACATTTTAGTGAGAAAAGAAGTACTTATACCACTTATTATTGTAAAGCCACTAATTATTGAGTTGAAGTGTTTACCTACACATCTTAGGTATACCTTCCTAGGTGCGTTCCAAACTTTTCCCATCATTATCTCAAACCAACTAGATGATGAATAAGAGAGCAAGGTGGTTAAGATCATTAGGAAGAAGATGAAGGCCATAGGATGGCAAATATCTATTAGACAAGGAATAAGTCCTAATGTAATCATACATAGGATTAACCTCAATGAAGGAAGAAAACTAATGAGGAAATGACAAAGAAGATTAAATCCACACATGAGATTAAGTCCACACATGAAAGAACTGGTTGATAGTTGTGCATTAGTCTATTTTTTCTATGTAATTGGCATATGTTTTCTTTCATATTTGTTAATTATTGTTGTAGTTTAGGATTCATTTTATATATTTTTGTTTAGTTTGATTTTCATCGTTGTTCTTTTATGTTTGATGTTAATTTAGGGTAAGAATTGACTATTTTATGTAGGAAGGAAGATGGAGTGACTTGGATATTGGACTAGAGAACAAAGAGGAAAAGAAAAGAGGAAGTGTTCTGTAGGCAATTCCCACGATCGTGGGAATTACAATCCGAAGAATTATGCGGGGCTTAATCAAATTTAGGTTTTTTGGACTATAAAAGTATCATGAAGCCTCCATCTTAAAGAGGAAGAAACCATTTTGTAGAAACATCATCTCTTAAGTGAAGAACACATGTTTAAAGCCTTGAGGAAGGATTGAAGTCAAGGATCATCATCAAGATTGGGAAAAATAGCACATCAACACCAAAATTTCCATATTTTGGCAAAGAAGGGAAGGAGTTCTTCTATTCAATTTTCTATCAATTCCACTTCTTCTATTATTTGTAAAAAAAATTATTTGAATGTTGATAATGTTATGGAGACCATGTTAGGCTGATTTAGTTTTAGGGATTGCTTTTGAACTATTTTGTTAGAACTCCTATTTTATTGAATTAAATGAAGTTGTCTTTGATGATTGTTGATTTTATTTGTTATCTTGCAACAAATCGAGGGAGTGAGTAAGATAAATTTGTGTAGGATTGTAAAACCAGTTGCGACCTATAGACTTACAATCATCATTTAATTGAATAGTTAGAAGAGAGATCTCAGCTAATCAATTGATCACCCATAGTATAGTTTAATAACTAGTTGAATAAGTCGAGTCATTAGGCAGGTTGAGAGATCATCCAATTGATTCCCTTTAATTCAATTAGGAACAACTAATTAAACCTTAAGAGAGGGTAGTTAATACATTCAAAATCTAGGGTAAGGCACAATTTAATCAATAAAATAGGAGGAAGACAAAATAGGAAAAAAAAACAATCTCTAGGCTTTATATTTTTTAATTCTGATTTTTTTGCACGTTCATATTGTCTATTTTTTTGAGTTAGTCTTTCAATTATTATTTAAAATTTTCAGATTATTTTTATTAAAAAATTTTGTTTCTTAAACAAAGTTTTATCTAAATTAAGTGATGACTGGATATTAATCCATGTGGGATCGATATCTGTTCTTTTAAGCTACAAGTCATGACCCATTTACTTGCGATTTTTTAGCGTAAAATAAGTAGATAAGTTTTACCATCAACATTGGTCAAGAAAGAGGTCACTAAATTGTTAGATGCGGATTTCATATACCTGATTTCAAATAGTGAATGAGTCAACTCGGTGCAATGCATACCTAAGAAAGGAGGTATAACAGTAATGGAAAGTGAAAATGGTGAGATGATTTCCACTTGAACAATCCCATGTTGGAAAGTGTGTATTAATTATTGGAAGTTCAAAAAGGTGATTAAAAAGGAGCATTTTCCTCTTCTATTTGTGGATTAAATCATAGAAAGGGTGGCTAGCCATGCATTCTATTATTTTTAGGTTGGATATTTAGGCTACAATTAGAATTTTATCTATCCGGAAGATCAGGCAAAGACCATTTTTACATGTCCTTATGAAATATGTGCCTATAAACGGATGCCTTTTGGGTTATGCAACACTTTATTAACATTTCAAAGATTTATGATGTCTATAATTTTTAGATATGATCAAGGACATAATGAAGATTTTTATGAATAATTTTTCAGTCTTTGAAGACTCTTTTGAGCATTGCTTGACAAATTTAGACATAGTTCTTCAAAGATGTTAAAAGTCACACTTAGTTCTAAACTAAAAGAAATGTCACTTTATGGTGCACGAGGGAATAGTACTGGGACATAAGATATCGTGCGAATGTATTGAAGAATAGAGCTAAGATAGAAGTCATTGAGAAGCTTCAATCACTAATTAATGTCAAAGTCGTGCGAGCATTTCTAGGACATGCAGGATGCTATCATCGCTTTATTAAGGACTTCTTGTTAATTGCCAAAACTTTTACATATCTCTTAGTCAGAAATGTCTTTCATATTTGATGATACTTGTTTATATATGTTTAATAGATTAAGGAGGCACTAATTTCAACACCGATCTTGACCTTACCAGATTGTTCATTACCGTTTGAAGTCATTTGCAATGCTAACGAACAAGCTGTGGATTGTGTGTTAGGACAAAAGAAGGACAAAAGGCTTCTTGTAGTTTACTATGCAAGCAAGACATTAACGGGGGCCCAACTTAAGTACACCACCATCGAAAAGGAGTTGCTAGCAGTGACGTTTGTATATGAAAAGTTTCGGTCTTACCTTTTGGGATCTAAATCATTTTTACCGACCATACAACGCTTAAATATCTCTTTATCAAGAAAGATGTGAAACCGAGGCTTATCCGATGGGTGTTGCTTTAAAAAGGTTTGGATATTGAGATTAAAGACAATAAGGGAGCAGAAAATATGACAGTTGACTACTTATCATGTCTTAAAGGAGGGGAATTATAGCAAAGTGAGGACACTAATGAACTATTCCCCGATGAAACCTTGATGTTGCTAAACTGCCTTATAGTACCATGAAATATTGATATATCAAATTATGTTGTAGGTGGTATCCTTCCCTGATATTTGTCTTATCAATAGAGGAAACAATTCTTATATAAGTGTACTCATTATTTATGGGATGAAACAATCCTTTGTAGAACATGTGCTAATGGATTGATAAGAAAATATGTTCCAAAGAAAGAGATGTTAGACATACTAACACATTGCCATGAATCGATCTATGTTGGGCATTATGGAGTGAACAAGGCGGTAGCGTGAGTCTTGGAATGTTGTTTTTATTAGCCGAACTTGTTCAAGTATGCTCAAGATTTTATTGCACAATGTAATATATAAATGCGAAAAAGTGGGAAACATCTCAAAGAAAGATAAGATGTCATTGTCTAAAATTCTAGAAATGGAAGTGTTCGATGTGTAAAGCCTAGACTTTATGGGACCATTCCGAGCCTCCATAGGGAACACATACATTTTGGTCAGAATGGACTACATGTCATAATGGGCTAAAGCAATAGCAACTCTAACAAATGATGGAAAGGTAGTACAAAATTTATCAAGAGATTATTCAATCGATTTGGAGTGCCACGAACTATAATTAATAATGGAGGAACACATTTTTGTAATAAATCTTTCGATGCTCTTCGGAGAAGATATGGATTCTACCATCGTGTTTCCAGTCCATACTACCCTCAAACAAGTCGTCAATCGGAAGTTGTTAATTGCAAGCTGAAAAGAATATTAGAGAAGATAGTAAGAAGTTCAAGGAAAGATTTAGTATTAAAGCTTGACGATGCTCTATGAGCCTATCAAACATTGCAAGCATATATTTGCATGCATCAAAGGAACAGATATAAAAACTTTACCTTCGGCAGCATGTTGTTCCCCTTTATTATTTCAAGGAACCCTATATTAACATAAACTTCATCATCACGAGGTCATATTGATCACTAAGAAGTTGATTGATGATGATCAGTCTATGCTTGGTCTACGATCGTCAGTAAAGATGTGGTGGTTCTCAGTAGACTGTCCAGAGGGTTGTCCATAGGTGTTATAGCTAGGATTCACATCAACTGCACCGTTGTCCTCAGCTTTGCTGCCAGTTTTAGTATCAGGGTTAGTCTTTCCACCAAGACCTGCAGGTTTTTCCAAGAGACGACGCTTCTTCATGAGACCATTTTTACTGGCAAGTTTTTTGCATCAACATCCAGGATCACCAAGATCGAAAGGAAAGCCACAAAAACCACTAGGAAGACCTTCATGGTCCAATTATATGCGAAAACAGCTGCAAGCAAGCAATATTTCGTCAATCTAATGTCATCTGATTTAATTTAATGAAGTCTCCCAATTTTTCCTCAAAAAAAAAAAATACATATATTCAATCGATACGTTTTCTTTGCTTCCTATCTCATATATTGATTTGTAGCAAAGTCATTTGACTATCAATTATGGCTAACCCCTATCAGTTTCATTTTCTATTACTAAAAAATCCGACTTCATCAACTACTACATCTTCTTTCTCATCTTCTTCTATGTTCCCAAGACTTTTTATCTTCTAACTCTATCACATGTATCTCACGTCTTCTCTATCAAACTGACTTCTAAAAATTATGTCCCTTGACAGCTTCAATTTAGTTAAACCCTTACTGAATTTTTATAACCTTCAAGGTATTTTAGCTGGCACTGAGCCAGCTTTACCAAAATAAACTCCCAATTCTATAGCAAACCAGATAGAAATTAATCTTGCATACACTACATAATTCGCTAAAGATCAAATTTTATTTAACTAGTTTAATACTTCTTCTTAAGTTTCGAATCCACATTTAACTAGTTTAAAATCTTCTTCTTAAGTTTCGAATGCAATAGCTACTGCTTATAGGACTTTCAGTCATTTTTAACACAATTACTGATTGAGATGGACAATCTTGCCAAAGAGACAAGACACTACTGTTTCACAGTGTCTGTTTCAAGCTAATGCTAATGCCTTTAACAAAGAAACCGGTAAATTATATTATGCACGACATGGGGAGTTTGACGATTCTTTATTTCTCTTTAATCAAGTTTCAGGAACTAATTCTTCTCCCTCGGTTCAACACGACCATGTCGCCTCTACTTGGCTTCAAGTTCAACATCCATTCCCAATATCTGTTATTCCTTCCACAATGAATTCCTCTGGTACTACTCCTAATTCTTTTATCCTGGACAATTATTTAACTTCATCTGATCTTATACCTGATTAATTAATTAATGATTCAACTTAACAAATCTACTTTGACCCAAATTTTGTCCCATCCATATCCACCTAGTCCACCACATTCTCAACCTCAATCATTAGTACCTAAATATTCTCAACCACAACCACTACTCTCCGCAGTACCTAACATCCCTCCAATGCAAACACACACCACCACACCACCTGAACAAACCCATCCAATGCAATTTCGACCTTGAACAAAACTCCGAATCACACAAACAATCATCTACCTAGAACCTCAAACTTCAAAGAAAAATCCTACTACTCAACTCACTACATCCTCCTCTGAACTCGAACTCATACACCCAGATTGGAGACAAGCAATGGAATTAAAATTTGACGCATTACAGCGAAACAATATATGGGAACTTGTGCCATGTCCAACTCATGGTAATGTTGCTGATAATCAGTTGGTTGATAAGACCAAGGAAAGGGAGATGGGTCGGTGGACAGATTAAAGGTCAGGCTAGTAGCGCGTGGTTAATACTCAAGAATATGGAGTGAAATTTATGAAACTTTGGAAAAGGGTCGAATTTTACGTAAATTTTAGGTCAATTAACAAATTTAACTCTAACATTTAGATAATAATTATAATCTTAATATTTAGAATTTTAACGACCCGTGATAATAGAGTTATTAAGGACCGTCAGACGATATGTTTTAAATAATTTTTCTCTTTTTACAAGCTCCACAATTTCACGTTAGTAGCATAGGACTTACTTTTAAAAATATTAATATTTTATTTTATTTCTCACACTTCTTTGCTTCTCCTGCTCTCTCCCTCCGCCTCCTAATTTCCCTTGCTCTACTCTTCTTCGTCAAAACTTGTCTGTTTCTGTCTTTAGTTTTATAAGTTTATCTCTATTGTTATGTTGTGAGTTGTATTTTGTTTACGCATGTCTTAACTTATTAGATTTATAGGTTATTTTTACTTACATGTTTCTCACTAATTTCATCTTTTTTAACGTAAAATTCTTACTCACGTTTGATTTCTCAACAATCTTTCCCTCAAGTGTAAACTTTCAAATTAAATTTGGGCTTCTCCTTGAATGAAAACATTATTCTAACAGTTCAACTATACGAGGTCACCAAAAGCCCTTTCATTCCAACAAAAGCCTTTTTTTTAACAACTCAAGTATATGACATAACAAGAGCCCTTCTACTCCACTTATCTGAACTTACCAAGAATCTCCTTTTTCTTTTTTGTTAGGAGGCAACAATAGAATCAAACTTTTGTCTCTATACTCGTCCTTTGCCGAACCATTGACTCTAATACTATTTGTTAGATTTTAAGAGCCTACTTTTATGAAAGATTTTTATAATTGGCCTGATGAGAAAATATACTCATAGAGTTTGACACTATTTCTCTCAATAATTTTATCGTTTTCTATCGTAAAAATCCTACTCACACTTGAGATACTAACAGTGTCGACATCTGTTGAAATTCGTAGTTCTCTTCCAATACGTGCCAAGGGTGATTCGTATTTACCCACTGTATAAGGAAGTTACGAGAACCTTCGGAATCCTTACAGAAACTGCATGGGCTGGTGCTGCTTTCAACCTTTTTCATTACATGGTTGCCAGTCATGTAAGTTTCACTGCTGTAAATCGTTTTTCATAAAACAAAAGAAGGGTGTTCATCCTGCCTCCACACCGAACATTTTTACTGTGTTCTATGATGTATAGCTCCTGTATGAACTGAGATTAGTATATATTATGCATGGTTTTTATATTAATCGGTATGGAAGAAGTTTCAAGTGCATGCAGTCTTTCGACCTTTAAGCTGTTTTCTTTGAATTAGGACTAAATTTGGGGGACACATTGGCATTATTCATGTTTCATTGACCAATTATGATTTCAAGTATTTGGTGCCACTATAACAAACAAGTTCTTTCGCGAAGAAAATAAATGTCACTAAGAAAAGAGAAATCATCGCAAATATTAATTTGCAATGATTTAGTGCCGTTGCCCAAAATTGTCGCTAAATCCTATTAGCAAAACAACATCCGCAACATTTTGAATAAGTCGTCGCCAAAATTTGTTTGCAACAAAAATAATTCGTCGGTAAAAATTATTACCGACGATAAGGAGAAACGTCGTACATGATTTTGTGCGACGTTTCTGTTTCGTAGATAAAAGTTTTTTCTCACGAAATTGTATTTGTAGGTATTTATGTTTAGTGACGATTTCATTTTGGTAGCAAAATTCTTTTAGTTAGTAAGTTTTTGTTGTAAGAAAATGTTTTTAGAAACGTTTATATAAATGTAGGTAAAAACCTTTTATGACAAATTGGACTTTGGTTGCCAATAGGATATTGTGACCATTGTATTTTGGTAGCAAAAAAGTTTTAGCTAAAAAAACGTGGTTGTAACAAAACTTTATTACCGATGATATTTATACGTAGTTAATTAATTTTTGTGACGAATTGTATTTAGTAGCTAATAGTATTTAGTGACAAAATTTAACTTTTAATTTAATAATTATTATAATTGTTAAAAACGAATTTATTTTAATTTATTACAATTTTAAAGACTTTTTGTGAAGAATTTTTTTATAGCTAATATTATTTAGTAACAAATTTAAATTTTGAAATTAATAATTATTATAATTGTTAAAAATGAATTTATTTTAATTTATTACAAATTTTAAGACTTTTTAAATTATTTAAATTATTTCTTTATAATTAATATTAGAGACATATTTTGTAAATAATAATAAATTGAAATAAAATAAACATATAAAATAGAATGCATTATAATAAAACAATATTTACACATCATTTACAAACTAAGAGTCTGCATCTGAGTCACTACCACTAACATATGCGGAACCTAGCATTTGTTTAACCAATTTTTTAAGCTTGCTAACTTCTTTTAGTCCACGATTTAACTTGTTTTCTGTACATTGTAATTTTGTCTTCAATGCTTGGTTCTCCTCTTGAAACACCGTCACATATGTTGGTCGTGACGAAGATGCACCAACAGGCTTAGGGTCATATTCAAGACCTTTGATATAGCCCGATCTTGTACCAAGAATAATGTTGCAAATGTCATCGACATTAGGCTGATTTCCCTCAGTCAATGACGTCTGCAACAACTCCTACTTCTTGTCCTACAATGTCAAGTAGAAAATCGAGTTAACTAAAAAATTATTAGTTAATATTATATAGAAAAATAAATTGTAATATTAATTTATTTGTACTTACATAATTACTTGGTGCCTCTTCAGACGTCCAGCCTTGACTTTCCTTGTAGTGTGCATCCATGTACAATGTGATCATGTCACACTCTTGCCCTTAGAGTTCTGTTTGACTCTATAATATGAATTTGAAAAATTATAACTAATTAGAATTTATCGTATTAAAAATAGAATAATAAATTGAAAATGATACATTTACTAATTCTTTTCGGACAACGACAAATGATCTAGAGCCGGTATTATGAGGAGTCTTCATTAAGGCTCTATCAGCCTTGGCTTTAGAACACTTTTCCTAAATTAAAAGAAGTAGTTATAAGATCTATAAACATAATTAATGGAAGGAAATATGAAGAGGACAAAAAGAAACCTGAACTTTTGCTGAAGCCCAATAATCACGCAATTTATTCTAATTTTCTTCAGTTTCTCGTTCCGACACATGTCTCCTTGCCTCTTCATCGGAAGGAAAAGACTGATAATATTTATGAAATCGATATCGATGATCCTCCATCCTTTGTTTGAACAATGAACTAACACTGCTTGAAATCTCAGGTGTGTCGATATCAACGATATTGAGCTTCATCTATAAAAACACGTATTAGATAAGTTATTTATTTAATTAAGTAAAATTGCAATACATATAATGAAATGAATAGAAATATTATCGAAACTTTATTCAAAGCATTTTGCAGCAGGTTGTTTTCCTTCAACTGCTTAATATGCTGAAAGCAAGGCAACTCATTATAAACAATGGCACCCAACTCTCTGGCCAACTTTGTAGCTTTGATCTTATCCACTGGGCACCCTTGTGTACAGTCAATCGTCACTGACAACTTGGAATTTATTGCAACATTCATTCGTTGCAATAAATTCGTGACGATCTCAACTCCTTTTGTCTTACCTCTACCTCATTTTTTGAGGTTAGTATTGGAACCTGAAAAAAATACATAATGATAAAAACACACTAAACATGTAATCAGAGCATAAATGTAAATATGTTTGGTTATCAAAAACATACCTAAAGATCCCTCATGACTACCAGACGATGTTAATAAAGGTTGTTGCTGCTGACTACTCTCATTTGATGATGGAATTGGTTGTGCTGTGGGAGAAACTTCATCTGCCGTGACCACTCTCTTTTTTTTGTTTTGCCCAGGTGTCATTATAATGAACCTGTGTAAAACGAATTAAGAACATAACGTATAATTGTAATTGCAAAATAAAATTAACATTTTGTGAAACATTAAAACTATGCTTAATTAACATAACTAAAACATTAACAACATAAAGTAATTATCTTATTAACATTTGAAACAATACAAACAATGAAACTTGCATTCAATCATTATGATTAAGATGAAGAAAATCATGCGAGTTTTAGCTCCACGCAAACAGAAGAACGCAGAATCTAAAAAAAAGTATGGACATGGAGTTGGTGAACAACCAAATCTAATATTAATAAATTTTAAACTATGAATTAAAGGTTAAACAATAAAGGTTCAACTATGAATTTTTTCACTTCAAAGAACACAGAAGTAGAACTTAAGTGTCAATCTAAACCTTGTGTAATCTGAATGAAATCATTAACAACGAATTTAATACTCATAAGACCAAAAGAAAACACAAGTAGGCTAAATTAGAATGATAATCAATATAATTAATAGGAAAGTAACACAAAATCAAAAAATTGGTTGTATGCGAATTTGTAAATTGAGTACATGAAGTAAATTAAGTACAACTATGAGGGTAATATATAATAAGCTACAACATATTTATATATGTCATGGATTAAAAAACATTGTTAACCAAATCAATAAAATATTAACAAAAATAATATTTTGAATTAATTTACTAAAGATTATAAAATGTTAATCATTTAATTAAAAATTTTAAAAGCTTGGATACTAGATAAAAAATCCTAAAATATTATACACTTTAAATTTTGTTATCCCAAAATTAAATTTTCCTTATATCTTATGCTTCCTTCTTTTATTTTTTGGTTATTGAAATTTGAATTGTCAGCTTACATTATGGAAAATGAACTTATGATTACCAAGTATTAATCAATTATAATGAGTTCACCTATAATTTGAGACTTGATCCTCTCCAATTACTCTTCAAGTGCTAACAGAAATCATAACTGAAGAATTTTAATTTATGCATTATCACTTCTGTGTAGGCTAAAGTGTCTGGTTGATTCATTGCATCAAATGCATTATAAATTTGTGCTCTTTCATGAATAACTCTACAACAGGAAGAATAATGGAGTCCATTCAAATCACAACTAATCAGAAGAGGAAGTATTTGGAATATTCATTTCATAAAAACGTTGGGTGAGGACTTTCATCGAACACCTTCTTAGCAAAACATAAAACACAACCAAATTCAACCATTCATTCATTCTTAACCCTTTCTTCACTATCCCTAACACAGTGCAACACAAACCCAACAATATATGTGTTTAATTCATGGAAAGAACTCAAAAATTTGAAGACAACAACACATATTCATTATTCAGGA
The DNA here is from genome assembly GCA_025594535.1 of Erythroxylum domingense. Taxonomy (NCBI): domain Eukaryota; kingdom Viridiplantae; phylum Streptophyta; class Magnoliopsida; order Malpighiales; family Erythroxylaceae; genus Erythroxylum; species Erythroxylum domingense. The sequence continues at coordinate 2,888 of JANQBM010027633.1, read as the reverse complement.
CATTAACACATTCACAACCAAACACAGAAAAAAATGAAAGAAAACTTACCACATGCGGTGAAGAACAGAAAACAACCGAATATAGAGACAGAAAATCGACAAGAATAGGTAAGGGATGTGGCGAAGAAACAACTGCAAGCTTCAATTTGTTTCAGAGAAAACAGACACGCGAGGGAGAAGGAGGGGGAAGGCTAGCGGGTCTGGTAAAAATTAAAGTGGGACAATGTCGTTTGTCGTCCGACAAATGACGTCGTCCAACTTAATTTTTTTTAACATTGCAACATTCAACGACAAACCCAAGAATCGTCGTCAAATGCAAACCTTTAGCTACGATATATAATTATCATCGTCAATAGGTTTGGCAAAAGGCAAAAAACAACATAGTTATATTATTCTGATAGGCCACATTTTGCGAAGATACCAATATTTGTTGCCAAATGGCACACTTTGGCTACGAAACACCTATAGCATCGTAAAATATACAACACTTGGCTACTAATTTCTTAAAACGTCGCATAATCTTAATAATTTCGCTACGAATAATTGTAAACGTTGTAAAATATACCCAATCCTTTTCTTCTTAATTAATTAACATATATTAATTTTTCCTATTATCAATAAAAAAAGAAAAATTAATCTTCTCAATTATATGTGCAATTGTTCTTCATTTGCTTAATTTTTGGGAATGACTAATCTTTAAATATAATTTGCTACAAATAGTTTTATAATTATATTACAATGTGTTCTTATATTAATTACAAGTGTTACAATGTTTATTTATTCAAATAAGTTTTTTAAATTATATTAATGAAAATGTATAATTTTAAGACAATGTTATTTTATTTCAACGGTCAACCTATTAATTTCCAAATAGTTTTCAAATGAATCATTTAATTTTTAATTCAAATTATGTTTTATTTAGAATAGGAAAATAAATTTATTAAAAAATATTTATGAACCAACGACCTTTAGCGACGAATCATGTATTAACCACTCCATCTGACAATTGTCGACTAAATATAGCAAATCATAGCAAATTAATTAAGACTACTTCTAAACAACTACAACAAACAATAAACGAAATCGTTTACCTAAACTACATAAACGACGTCATTTTGTATTAGGTTTTCAAATTCATACAACATAAAAGCCTTCTTAACGTTCTCGTTCAATCAGTCTTCTAAAATCCAAAAACCTCTCCTACATACCAGCGATCGTCGATGCCTTACTCACGTATCAAAATCATTGACTTCATCAAAACACAGTCTATATTCATGTCACTTCTTTTTTACTATAAGTTGTATTTTCAATGTCCTGCTATCAAGCTCTTCTACATCTTTAACTGACGAGATCGGGTCTTTGTTCGTCAATCTTGGTTTGTCATAAGTTTTAGTCTACTTTTACGTACTAGATCTGTGATGTCTGCATTTGGCTTTTGAGACAACATTTTCAAAGAAAACAAGTATTTTATCATTGTTAAATAGAAGAGTTATGATTTTTATCCTTCTATGGTAGATCTGGATATTCTTTCTGAAGATATGTACACACGTGTTTTTTTGTGCTAAATTTGATTTCTTTGTCTTTTGTATATGATGTTTTCTAATTTTCATATTATTTCTTTGTGTATAATTATTTGGACATTGTCGTTGGACAGTTTGGATTATGCTAAGTTAGTTTTTAGAGTCGATTCGGTTTTGTTAACCTCATTGTTACTGAATCTTCTCAACTTGTTTCTGGATTTTGCGTACTAAGGAACTTATGTAAATGCATCATGCTTGCCATTTGTGAGTTTGGGCTTTCCTTTAGTCCTGTAAAGCACAGGGGCATTTTCTTAAACAACTCAAAATAGGTAGACTGTGTCTCTTTTGTGTGTTACTGTCCTGATTTAGAGGGCTCAATCATCGAAAAAGTTGCATTGTTTAGTACTTATACCTCATGTGGCTTCATGCTTATTATGATTATTCACTAAAACCCTTTAGGTGTTTATTGTGAGTTCTTAATTATGCATTTGATGTATAAATTGTGTTTATGATTGTGTTTTGAAGATGATTTACTGTCTATCTTTGTTATTTCTTTATGTTTATCTTCCTACTAACGTTTAACGTTTAATCATATGAAGGAATGTCGATATGGAGACTAGTTCTGGATAGCCCTAATTCATACCGTTGGGAGAAATGTGGCAAGTTGAGCAAAACAACACTGAAAAAGAAATCTCCAGTTTATATACTAATCATCGTTTGCCTTTCATGGCGGATCTTCTGCTTCAAGGTGTTTAATATCATTCGAACAACGTCACTTTCCTTATTATGTACATCTCATTTCCTTTTATAAAGTTATTTTATATATTTACATTTGATGGTTTATACTACGTGTTGTTTTAAGCTGCCTTCAGTCTCAAAGGTGACATATATGCCCATGGAGGCAGGAGTGATGTCACAACACTCCGTAAAGGAATAGGAAAATCGATTGATTGGGAAAATTTGTCAATTCTGAATACTTCGTTTGCTTATGCACGTATTCATGTCACTCCAATTTCAGTTCATTTAACGGTTTACTAATATGATAATATCTAACTTCTATATTGTTTATGTTTTAGGTACTAAATCTGGCGACTTAATTACTCCATCCTCATGTTAGTTAGCTATAGAGGAAAAGATGTTGCAAGAGGGTGTAAAAAACCCTACTGTTGAGGGAATAACTGTTACTGTTTCAATTGGTGTGTTCGAATGTGCAAGTACCTTTCTGGGGAATCTAGACATCGGGGACTCATTTACCTTCACCGACTCTCATGTTACTTGGAATCCAAAAAAGTAATTATATCATTGTTAGTTAGCGAGTCAATCAACTGAACTCAGCTTTAAAGTTTATTTATTATTGTATCTGTAATA
>JANQBM010027626.1:0-11118 GCA_025594535.1 Erythroxylum domingense | reverse complement strand
AATTTGGGTTTGTCATACTGTTTGACTTAATTACCTATTTAAGTTTTATCCTAATTGTTTCTTAGGTGAAGTGCATCATACAGGTGGTTCATCTAATTCATTGATCCATAATACCTCTAAGGATTCTTTCATTTTATCTTCTGCTAGTTTAGTTAAAGCCAATAAGTTGTTGAAAGAGGGTGTCAACAACCAAACACTTGAGGGAAGATCTTTGACTGTTTCAATTGATTCCTTCAAACGTGTAAGGAGATAAGGAATTCCTTTACCAATTCTATTGAGTCTCATGTCACTTGGAATCCAAAAATAATTATTTCCTTTTCGATGGAATAAACATGAAACTTTATTTATTTAACATATATATGTAATAATTGCTAAAATTCTAATTAATATCTTGTACTACTTACCATACATCATTATGTTATTTTGCTTATCATATTTCAATATTTATAAGCATTATTATTTTATTGTTAATAAATATTAACGATTAAGAACAATAAATTTATTATATTTTGATCTTATTAATATTAAATTTTAGGTATGTTTATCTTTTTATATCCAAATAATATTTACTTTTCAAAGTTTAAATTAACTACCATGTGTTTTTCAACAATATGTTTACAACTTTGAAAACATTTTACAATTTTTAGATGCTCCATTTTATTTTCATGAAATATTTGTATGAACGGAGGTGTAGTTTTATATACAATAGGCATCATTAAAGAATCATTTTTGTATAAATCCATATATTTAAACAAATTGAAATGGTTTTGAATGCATTAGTTATTTAAACAAATTTTATAAAGAAGGCAATTGAAAAATATGAAAACTCATATAATTGTCAATTATAATTAACCATAGGATTATTAAGCACACGTACTATTAAAAAATTATGTTTTTATCATTGCTATTTTAAGAACACTAGCATATAAAAAATTTCTTGAAAATTCCCCTAAGAAATACATAAGTCATAAAATCTTTAATATCAACTTTTGGCAACAATTTTAGAAATTGGTAACCAAAAGTCCAAGCTTTGGCAACGAAATTTCAAAATCTTCGTAAAAGGTTGAACCTTTTGTGATTATTTAAATAAATTGTCGCTAAAGAACAGCTTTTAATGATGACATAGTAAAACTTCGTGATATTAAAATCTTTAGTGTCAAGTTTTGGCCACTAGTTTTAAAAATTCATCGCCACAAGTCCAACTTGCCAAAGGTTGATCATTTCACAATGAAATTTCTAAACCATCACAAAAGTTTGCACATTTTGCAACAATTCATTTAAATCATCACAAAAGACCTAAATTTTGCGACGATATTGTAAAACATATAAAAAACCTTCATTTTTGGCAACAAATTTTGAAATCGATGCTAAAAGCTGACTTTTAACAAGGATTTTAAATCGTTGGTTATCTCTCTTCAAAATTTTTTGCATATACCCATGGCTAACTATATTATTCTTATTTTTATGAGCTCAATGTTGGAAACACATATATGACATTTGTCCATGATTTCATGTTTAGTATATTGCTCTAGATTCTTAAGAACTTGGTAGATAGTAAGTAAAATTTTACCAAGGCATGGGGAGGCATCCTACATATCATATAAGAAGTGGTTATTTTGATTATTTTTATTTTCATTACTTTGCCTAAAATTTGTTTAAAAACACATTGGGGAGAATCTAGTTGATTGCCTATTTGACTTATCTCCTATGTTTGTATTTTAGGAAGAAAATGATAAAACATAGATAATTAGTTTGACTTGCATATAGATGGAGGTAGGTTAGCATCAGCTGCATCGAAGCATAATTCAAGTCATTGATTGAAAATGTTAACATAAAACATTTAACTTAGTAAAATAATAATGTTAGTAAAATAATAAGGTTTTTCTTGAAAACGTTCATTTATGCATGATGACTGATATAGATGATGCTTAATTTTTATTTTTTAGAAATATATCAGGTTCATTAATGCTTTATCTCATTTTCCTTACTTAGGATATCAAATCATGTGTAACATAAATTGAAATTGCACTATCTAATAGAAGTTGCTAATATTTTATGTGTACGATGTTATAATAGTAACTGAAATTGGATTTTGTGTTAATAAATTTGGCTATAATCCTTTCCCTTTCCTTACTAACAAAGTTGTAATGGACCAATTTGGTTGTGTAAGGTTATTTTATAATAGTAAGTTTGTAGTGGAATGAAGTTGAAATATGTTGATGGGAAAACAAGTATTTTTTACAAAGTAGACCTTGATTATGTTAGTTATCAATAAATATGTAACATGGGGAAGGAGTTAGGATATGTTCAAGTTTACAAGGCCTATTAAATTATACTCATTTTCAAATTTAGTGAGTCATCGAGACTTATTGAGTTAAACGAAATTTTTCTAAGGCTTATTAACCTTATAAAAATCCATCAAATGGTTGATGTTTATGTAACCCATTTATTAAACACACCAATCCTTTCTCTAGAGATATTATTTATAACTAGTGAAGAGGATGGAGATAGTGAAGGTGAAGAGGAAATTAGCTTATATAAGATAATTTCATGATGTCTGCTTTAATTCTAGAATATGTGGAAGTTTCTTTCCCTCTAGATTTTGATAGTTGTGTAATAGCATATGTTTTAAGGTTAAATTTGTTATTTATAGAGTGTGAATTTGAGTGGTGTGTGTGCATTTAGGGTGTAATTATATATGTTAGTTTGTGTGTCTTAGTGTTTTTATGGGTTAGATTAAGTCTTTATGCTTAAATGTTATATTTTTGAGGTGTCGTGATGCATTTGTTAGTGTTTCAGGGTAAACAGGGAAAAACGGCGAAGATTCAAGGAGTTTCAGCCCAAAGCCATAAGCCACGATTGTGTACAGTAGGCCACGATCGTGATAGAGAAAGAAGAGCCAGCAGCAGCCAGGCCACGATCGTGCACTGGGAGCACAATCATGATAGAGACAGTCAAGTTATGCCATGATCGTGCACATTAGGCCACGATCATGACAAAAAGGTTAAATCGCCTTACGTCGGGCTGATAGAAAAATTGAAATTTCATGAGATTTTATGGACCGTTTCAACCCCACTTTGACCTATGGCTTCCACAGAATAAATATAACATGATGTGACAGCTGCTAAGGAGTTTTTTGGAGAGTCAGAGAGTCGTTCAAGAGAGCATCATTCCATCAATTTCGAGAAAAATCTAGAGAGAGATCAAAGAGATTGAGGAAGGAGATGCAGGAAGAGAGACATGGAGATAAGTTTGACGTGAAGTACTTCCCAGAACAGGTAGTTTCCCGCAGTCTCTACCTCCGAGATCCGCTGTGACAGTATTTATTATTTTTATTTCGATTTTATAGATGTATGAAATTGGGATATTAATTAGAAATAGTGTTGTTGCGTGCTGATTTACTTTCTATACTCACCTTCAGGTTTTTTAGTTCTTGAGATTAATAAAGTATATTTGATTGTGATTTCTTTCAATTTAATTGTGATTCAATTTCTGTTCTTAATAACTTGGAGATAAGCTGAGTGGGTGAGTTAGGTAAAAATGATCGATTTGGGCTAACGAGAGTTAGGTGAATCGATAGGTAGAGAATTGAATCAAACCGCTAGAGTCGTGTAACTAGAGATCGACCATAGATTAGTAGGTTTTTAGACAACTTAGAACTAGTTTAGGTTTTGGGTCAATCATGAATAGAGAGATTACGTTTCCATAATTTAAATTAGGGATCATCAATTGGGGTTAAGAATTATAACTCGAGAGAGATTAATTTACCCTATGATCATCTAGGCCCATTAAGTCGAAAATTATATAATTGGTTAGATTTTCTTTAGTTTCAAATTAAATCCCCTTTTCTCTCACTTGGCTATTTCTAGGTTGATTTCGGATTGTTGTGTGAGTTGCTATTTTGTGACTTTTTTGCACTTTAAATTCTGATATTTGATTATTGACTGATTTAATTCAACATTAGTTAATTGTTTAGAATTATTATAGTTTAGGGCGACCTTAGATTTAGGACTAGTTAGCCTTCCTCATGGGATCGATACCTTAGGTACTACGTGAACGACCCATGTGCTTGTGGAATTTACCAAGGTTAGAAAAATAGTACAACTTAGTGCGTATAACCTTGCTAACAAGTTTTTAGCATTGTTACCGAGAAAGGTAACAATTAGTCTATAGTTTAAAGTGTTAGCTTAGATCTAATTTTCTGTTTTTATTTTCATTTAATTCATTTTACTTTGGAATCGTGCTCTTGTATGAACACAAGAGTCACGATAGGTTCAAGTCATGTAGATGACATGATAGATTTAGACATAACCTTATTAAAATGAACCTTGAGGAAAGCTCAGCAAGAGGAAGAAGAAGAGATCAAGAAATCACAAATGGATAAAAATTAAGAAGAAATATGGATTAGGAAGTTAGCCTTGGAAGGTAACAATAAAGGACCCTCATGGACTTCATGAGGCTAGGGTTTAACCCAGCGAACCAAGAAGTGGCTAGATCTCCTGTTTAGGCGGTCTCATGTGAAATCAAGCCAGCCCTCCTGAATATGCTTCAGCAGAATGTTCAATTTTATAGACTGGCGAATGAAGATCCGAATGCACATATTGTCAGTTTCCTCGAGATATGTGATACTTTCTGATATCACCAGATGTTAGAGGATGTTGTTAGGATTAGGTTGTTCCTTTTTACGCTTAGGGATAAAGCAAAGACTTGGTACCACTCACTAAGCCCCGCCAACATTACAATGTGGTAGCAGCTTGTATGTGCCTTCCTAGATAAATGCTTCTCATTAATGAAGACCACAAAGATCATAAAGGAAATTACCAATTTTCAGCAAGGTGATGGGGAGTCGATTTATAAAGTGTGGGAGCATTATAAAGACCTGCAGAGGAGATGCCGACACCACAACCTACCGAATTCCTCCTACAGACATTCTATAATGGAGTAAACTCACCTACTAGAGGCACGATTGATGCAATATTAGGAGGATCTTTGATGCGTAGGATGGTCGATAAAGAAGAAGAGTTAATTAAAGAGATGGCGAGTAATAGTTGCATATGGGTGAGTGAGAGAAGTAGGCAACCTACTACCTTTAGAGAGAAGAAGGGAGTTGTCACTGTCTATCAGGTGACGGAGATGCAAACTAAGATCAACAATTTAACGCGACAACTAAAAAATATGAAGACATCATCTTTCGTTTCGATTAAGGCCATGCAAGCGAAGTGTGAGTTATGTGGTTAAGTAGATCATAATACTGTGGGCTGCTACCTGATGAGAGATGATAACTAGGAGCAAGTGAATTACATAAGGGTGAAATTTGGACGGGGAGGGGGTAATAATCCCTACTTTAACATATACAACCCCAGCTGGAAGAATCACCCTAACTTTTCCTAGTTGAACAATAATAATGGAGGGCAGTTCAGGCCTCAAGGGCAATCGAGCTTTCAATAGGATAAAACAAGTTTGATGGATTTAAAGTTGGATAAGATTTTGGACAAGATAGGAGGTATGAAGGAGGCACATAGGAGGCTCGAGAGTAAATTTGAGCAAGTTATAAAGAATCATGCCTCGTCTATACATAATTTAGAAGTCCAAGTGGGGTAACTCACAGAAGCAATGTCAACTTGAAATGTTGGAACTCTTCCAAGCAACACTGAGTCTAACCCAAAGGAGCGTATCCTAGTCATAACTCGGATTCAGGATGGCAAAACCACATAAGTGTAGGAAAAGGTAGAAGATAGAGAAAAAGGTTAAGTAGTTGAAAAAGACCTTTCGATTGAGCCCGTGATAGAGTCAATTCAGGTAGCTTTACAGCTTTTTTTGTTCCCTATTAGGCAATAGTGAGAGTTATATGCAAAGAGGGAAGCAAAAAATTGTAAGAAATTGAGCATAACAAGATCGAGGAAGTGATGGATCGAATACAGTCGAAAGTGATGGATCGAATACAGTCGAAGTTCAAGCTACAAGAGTCCGTCAAGAAGAAGGTTAAGGAACACCCATTAGAAGCAAACCCCAATATAGCTATAAAGAAGGATGACTCAGGGAATTTTTTTTATCCCTTTTAGTATTTAGTATAAACAAAATTATTATGGATAGGGCATTCCCAAACCTAGGCACAAGCATAAACATGATGCTCTATACTTTCAGTCAAAAATTTGGGTTAAGAGAGTTAGTGCCCATTAGGTTTTTAATTAAGACGGCAGATAGAACATCGCAAAAACCGATGGGAATCATAGAAAATGTACTAATAAAGGTCAGTAAATTTATCTTTCCCATGGACTTCTATGTTTTGGACATTAGTGAAGATGAGAACACTTCGATAATTCTTGGGCGACCATTCTTAACCATTGCGCACTCAATTATTGATGTTGATGGGGGGCGAGTTAACTCTGCGACTAGGGAAGGAGAATATAACCTTCAAGGTGACCATTAGACAGTAAGGAACTCCTTCACCTCCAATAGATGACAAAGAAACCGAGCCTCAAGGCGAATGGGAGGACATAGAGGATCCTACAAATGCTTTACGAAAGAAGTGCTCACGAAAGAGAAGGTGAGGCAAAGAAAATTGCAAGGACATTGGTAATTGTAGTATGGTAGCTAAGGTGCAGACTCTGAGATTAATGACGACACTACCATCAAACCATTCATTCCAATCACCATGAGCTTAAATGAGCATCGAGCTACTGACGTAAAATGATGCACTACATGGGAGACAACCCATGGAAAAAAAACTAGTTTAGTTGTTTAATTTTGTTAGACCAATTGAATTTCGTAGTTAGGTTTATTTTTGTTTTCTTTGAATAAAAGCGAAAAAGGAATAGGATTTCGGAATCATGAGAAGATTGTGCAAACATAAAGAGAGAAGCGAGGAAAGGTTATAAAAGAATTACGAAGTGAAAGAGAAAAGACTAGAAAAAGAGCAAACGAAGGACTTTGGTATTAGAGGATAGTCGCTGGCCACGACCGTGGCCTAGTAGGTCACAATTGTGGCCTACGATTGAGCTAGCTATTGGTGATATGTTGTATGCCACAATCATGACCTGTGACTATGCAGAAACAGGGTAGGCGTGATTTTTTTTAAATGGAATTTTTACCATTTTACCTTTTTACCACCTATATATTCAGTTTTTACTTTTTTTCACTTTCACTTTCATTTTCATTTTATCTCTCTAGAATTCAAGCGTTCAAATACTCTCACCTCTCACTAGAAATTTTTATCCTTTTGAACTTCTTTCATATTATGCCTAATCATGCCACACATCAAGCAATCGGCCTGACGGGAAGCTTATGGAAGACAACAAGTTGTGGGATGGGGGAGAAGGAACCAAGCGGTAGACTTCGAAGCACCATTCCCCATTTATACTGAGGAGGAAGGTACTCATTTTTTATCCCTTCACTCTAGACAAATATCAGTTCCTAAATACTTTGATGTTGACACATTAGATAGGTTAGCATTGCGTGAGTAAATAGAGAACCTAGCTGAGAGAATCCAGTGGAGCCAGTTTATATGGTTCCAATTCCCTGTGTATGAAGAGCTTACATTAGAATTTTCACATCCTTGACCTTTGACCAAGAGCACAAAAGAATTATGGTTTAGATTGGGAGGACGAGCATACGAATGTTGAACTCATGTGTGAGATGTGTGGATTCCCCGAATCGACCATCGTTGATCAACATGATGATTTCTGTGTCTCCCAATATTGGCATGAGTTGACTATAATTGAGCGATTCTAAGAAAAGAATGCACATAACAACATTATCTGGTCCCATAAACACTTACTATTGTACAAATTTATGTGTTAGCTAAATTTTTTAAAAAGTCAGAAACCAATAAATGTTCCATCAAGGAGCTTTTTATATTATGGTGTATGGATCACAGTATTCCAGCCTGCAGATCCACACACGTACTGAATATCATTGCTGCAGTTCTGCGTAAGCGGAGCAACCATCTTAGAATGGGATACATAGTGTCTGCCATTGCAAAACATCTTGGTGTGGAACGAAGGGAGTTAACAGTTCACTTCCCTGACTTCCTTAATCATTATCATTTATTTCGAGTAGAGATCATCCATTCCACAAATATGTGGGAGATCAACGAGAAGACACATGTGCACACTAGGGTAGGTCAAGCAAGCTCGAATTCAACGTCGCCTCGACAGGTGGAATCAACGAGTTAAGAATCGGAAGAAGAAGAAGAGGAAGAACAAGGCTGGAAGAAGGTTTTGGACGCAATATCCAAAACCAACAGAACACTTGCAGAGATGGCGAATACACAACGACGCCAGAGCTGAGATATTGGGCAGATCCATCGATATTTCGAGTCTCAGGGTGTTCAATTGCCACCTTCGACACCGTCACCACCTCCATCCCCTTGAGATTTTTGTCTAACCCAAATTAATTTTTCTTTCCCACATTGGCCTTCATTTCTATTTTGTCTTTATGTTTATGTTTATTTTTATTTTTTATTTTATCTTTATTGTTCATTTTATCTGTTCTTTGTTACTTTAATTTTTGTCTTTACCCTTTGTTTATGTGTTTATGTGTTTACGTGTCCTTCCTTCTCACATTGAGGATAATGTGATGCTCAAGTGTGGGGAGGGGATTGTGTGTTTTATTTTGAATGTGATTTTGCATACTGTATGATAGTATTATATTACATTGTATGAAATGTGTGAATATGTCAATGGCTTAGATTGATTGAAATTTATTTAATTTTGGATATAGTCTATTAAGTTGTGAACGATCATTAGCCTGTGGAATTAGTGAATTAGGGGGTCTTTGGATGAATATACAGCCTAATTAGGATTTATTGTAAATTTAGCGCCCTCTAGATTGTCACATGCATTTGTAATTTGAGGTCTTTTAGGTTAAGTAGCTTAACTAGTATTTTTCATGAAAACGAATAGCCAAAAGCAACAAGGTAGGTAATAAAAAAATAAAAAGGTGTTTTGTTAGTAAATCACTATTCTGCTGACCTTTGGGTTATGAATAGAGCTAGTAGCTGGTTGAAAATATGATGTAGCTGAGTAACTCGATGAACACGCATCACAAATGTGTGCCTTCATGTAAAAAGGCTATAATGTTCAACCAAGCTGTTTAATAAAATGAATTAGTTGAGTAGTTGAATCGACATTCATCTCAAATGTTTGCCTTTGAGTAAAAGACTAAGTCCCGATTTAAAAACAACTACCAAACTTGTAATAAACTTGAATTTTCATAAAAATGTACTTAGGAATAGTTACAAAGTCTGAGGGACCTAAAAATTGTTAATGTGTGGGTACAATTGAAAAGGGTAAATAATTTTACACTTTGGTCTCGAATAAGTTGTATATTTAGTTCAATCCCCTAGACACATATTTTGTTTGTTAATGGTTTGAGATAAATCAATGATTGTGTTCTATATTAAATTTATTTCACGAAGGCAGAACCATTACCTCATTATTGCAATGTGTGTTATATGTTTTTATGTGTTTTGTTGTTTTGTTTACTTAAGGACAATCAAACATTTAAGTGTGGGGAAGTTGATAGTTGTGTAATTGCATATGTTTTAGGGTTGAATTTGTTATTTATTAAGTGTGAATCTGCGTGGTGTGTGTGCATTTAGGGTGTAATTATGTTAGTTTGTGTGTCTTAGTGTTTTTATGGGTTAGATTAAGTCTTTGAGCTTAAATGTTATATTTTTGAGGTGTTGTTATGCATTTGTTAGTGTTTCAGGGTAAACAGGGAAGAATGATGAAGATTCGAGGAATTTAAGCCTAAAGCTATAGGCTACAATCTTGTACAACAGGCCACAATTGTGACAGAGAAGGAAGAGCCAGTAGCAGCTAGGCCACGATCGTGCTCATGATCGTGCACTGGGAGCACGATTGTGACAGAGAGTGTCAAGTCAGGCCAAAATCATGCACATTGGGCCATGATTATGACAAAAAGGTTAAATCACCGGCCATGATCGTGGTAAGTAAGATCATGATCATGCCCTACATCGAGTTGACAGAAAAACTCAAATTTTGCAAGATTTTGTGGACTGTTTTGACCCTGACTTTGACCGAGGGCTTCCATAGAATAAATAAAACAGATGTGATAGCCACGAAGGAGTTTTTTGGAGAGCCAGAGAGTCGTGCAAGGGAGAATGATTCCATCAATTCCGAGAAAAACCTAGAGAGAGATCAAGAGATTGAGGAAGGAGACAAAGGAAGAGAGACATAGAGATAAGTTTGACGCGAAATACTTCATAAAATTGGTGGTTTCCTGCAGTTACTGCCTCCGAGATCCGCTCTGAATTTTTATTTCGATTTTATGGATGTATAAAATTGGAACATTCATTGGAAATAGTGTTCTTGAGTTTTAATTTACTATCTATACTCACCTTCTTTTTAGTTCTTGAGATTAATAAAGTTTATTTGATTGTGTTTTCTTTTGATTTAATTGAGATTCAAATTCTGTTCTTAATAACTTAGCGACAAATTGACAAGGTGAGCTAGGTAAAAATCATTGATTTAGGCTAAAGAGAGTTAGGAGAATTGATAGGTAGAAAATTGAATCAAACAGATAGAGTTGTGTAACGAGAGATCGATAATATATTCCCAATAGGTTTTTAAACAACTTAGAAGTAATTTAGGTTTTGGGTCAATCGCGAATCAAGAGATCGCGATTCCATAATTTAAATTAAGGATTATCAATTAAGTTTAAGAATTATAACTCGAGAGAGGAATTTACCCTAAGATTGTCTAGGTTCGTTAAGTCAAAAATTTCATAACTGGATATATTTTCTTTAGTTTCAAATTAAATCCCCCTTTCTCTCGCTTGGCTATTTCTAGGTTAATTTCGGATTGTTATGTGAGTTGCTATTTTGTGACTTTTCTATAGTTTAAATTCTTGTATTTGATTATTGACTGATTTAATTTTGCATTAGTTAATTGTTTAGAATTATTGTAGTTTAGAGTGACCTTAGATTTAGGACTAGTTAGCCTTCCTCGTGGGATCGACACTTTAGGTACTACACGAACGACCCGTGTGCTTGCAAAATTTACCAAGGTTAAAAAGCAGTAAAACTTAGCGTATATAACCTTGTGAATAGGTTTCATAAACTAATATACTAAAGAGTCTCTTAAAAAGTAATAG
>JANQBM010027584.1:0-11120 GCA_025594535.1 Erythroxylum domingense | reverse complement strand
TATATCAAGATAAAAAGAATTAAATTTCTTAGTGGAAGTAAAAACAAATAAACAAATAAATAAATAAAATAAAATAAAAAAATTCACAGCCGTGCATCTAAAAGTGTCATGGCCTTGACAATTAAAAACTCACGGGCGTGAGCCAGAGAAGTCACGATCGTGTTTGTGCACGATCATGACATTTTGTGAACAATTAAGGTTTGTCGCGATCGTGCTTGTGCATGATCGCGACCTTCCTGAAGCATTTGGGTTGTCGCGATCGTGCATGTGCACAATTGTGCAACCTCGACTACACACTCTGACTTCAAATCTTCATAACTTTCAATTTCGAAGTCCAAAAATTATAAACTTTATATCGTTAGAAAGCTAAGAGAAAGACCTACAACTTTCATAAAATTTTTTTTTGTCAAATTATGCCTAGATCAATGCAGTTTATTTAATAAAAATTCAAAAAACATTTTCATCCCCTTTTTCTCTCATTCCTCTCATTTGTCAACATTCACCTTACACAAAATCACAAGACCCGAATCCAACAATCGTAAACCATCCATACAAAACTCCCATTAAACAATTTACTTCAGAAAAGTCTATTCAAAATTCTTCAAAAATATCACACTTGTATTCCTAACCGAAGTTAACAACTTAACAGAGTAGAGGATTTGAACGTGAACAGAAGAGAAATTCTTCAACTCTTACTATCATTCATTTCTCAAATAAAACAGAGTGTGTACATTGCTTCAGTTACATATCAAAAAACACATTAGTAGCATAATACAAAAATACAATCATGGATGCTCATGCCTAACATGCTTATAAAGTTATCAAAAATGATCCAGACTAACTTAGTTACAAAAGATAGAAATTCTTGAAGATTTGCCAAAGTTTGTGCAAGATTCACTATTGATCTGCTGATTCTTGCACCTGAGAAGTGGAAAATGATGGGGTGAGCTGTGAAGCTCAGTGGCTAATACATTTATAGCCATCGGTGATGAGTAACAAACAATCAATCACACATATATATACATATATTGCACCTTAATCTAGAAATGTTTTAAACATATCCACAATTTCTAGCTCACATAACACATAATAAAAAAATGCTATCATATAAATCATATCATATTTTTTTGTCAACCATTAAAACAAAGCATTCACTTATAACTCATGCTCAGAAATTCAATAAAGCAGAATGGCGAAACCGAAGTTTACACCATGAATGAAATGAGTCCATTTTTCGGACCTCATGTGCCACAAGTGGGTAGCCGAGAGAAGGCTTTAGGTCAATGTGCACGTGAAGAACAGAATGGTATCTCTTTTGCCCATACAAGCAAATTTTCAATACTTACATATTTCATATCATATTCATATTCATATTTTCATGCTTCTTAAATTTTTTGTTTTTCATTAACATCAAAATAGCAGAATTCTTACAAACCAATGATGATATTAAATTCACAGAACATTTTTCCCACATTCAAAATGATTCAAGACAAGCATTTATACACATAAAATCAAATAATACAGCCCATCATCATAAAAACTATAAACATATTACTCACCTATTACTTATAACTCCAAGATTAAGTTTGTCTTTCCTCTTGTTCTTGCCTTCGACTTTCTTGGTTCCTTTCAAACAAACATATTTTCATTCAAACATCATATACGAATAGAACTTTCATAAAGCTCTATTATCCAAAAATGAGCTTAGACTTAATCTACTCTTAGTCTATCTAAGTTACAAGAACTAAGATCCAGTTAAAAGTTCATGAAAATCTAAGAACATAAATCTCTTTTTCCTCTTTTTTCTCTCTTCATTTTTAACACATAAAAACCTAGTTTTCTGCTTTCTTCTTCTATCAAAACAAGAAGAATAAATAAAGGGTTACCGAAAACTCAGCCGAACGTTCTTCTTCCACTTCTTATCTCCTTTTCCTTTTTTTCCTTCTTCTTCTTTTTTGATTCGGTTTCTTCTTCTCTTCTTCTATTTCTTTCTACATTTTTCTTGTCTCTCTCTTTATTATTTTACACGACTCTCTCTTTTTCTTTCTTTAGTTTCTTTTAGGTTCTTCTTTTCTTTCTTTCGTACCTCATGAACACGTCTCTTTCTTTCTTCACTCACACACCTTCATTTGTTCTTCTCTTATTAATCTAAAATAAACTCTAATCTTCCAAACTTACCCTTCTATATTTAATCTAATACCTTCTAACTCCTTAACTTAATTCTAACTCTTCCATTTAATCCATGCAATCATATGTAATTAATTATATTCATAAATAAACTCTATAAATTTCTAATTTAAGAAATTCTGATTTTTTTACTAATGACTAAACGTCAACAATTTCTCATTTAATCTAACTTCCAAGAAAAATTTGGGGTCTAACAATTCTCCCCCTTAAAGAATTTTGTCCTCGAAATTCTTACCTGAGTGATCAAATAAATAGGGTAATGTTGTCTTATGTTTTGCTCAGTCTCTCAAGTAGGTTCTTTACTCGATTGATTTCTTCCAAACGACAATATCCAGTGGAATCGCTCGATTTGGTTTCTTATTCAAATACCCTACTATCTTAACTAGTTCCTCAATATATCTTAGGTTTCTCGCAATTTCACTATGTCACGACCTGGAATCACATCGGTCATATGACAACCGCCACATACCCGGGCTAAGAATACTCACTATACCTTTAACTCGACTATGCAAGGCTTACTGAATATCTTTTTAAAAAACATTTGGACAGCACAAAGAGGTTCACACATAAGGTCACTTACAAACCATAAGATAATCAAGAGTTAATTTACAAAATTATAAAGCATATCAACATAATCACGAGCCACTATATAATAAAAGTACAAAACAGAGACTACCTACATACGGTAATACCCTGAAAATGTTAAAAGACCGCACGATCCACTCAGAACTTTAAACTGACAAATTAACCTGCATGGTTGGGAAGCAGAGGGGGTGAGTACATTGTGTCCTCAGTGAGGAGAAGAAACATATATTGCAAATAGAACCTGGTACACACCAAAATGGTCTAAATAAATTAAGGGCAGTTTTACACATCTAACATGCACATAATCAGTTATGAAGTAAATATGCACGGCATAGAATCATATAGACCTAGTCTATGACCTATGCCATATTGGTTAGGAACTATATAGGCCCAGCCTATTAATCACTCATTCAGTGAACATAGGTTCCAGTTCTAATACACATGAGCAGAAAAGCATCACATGTAAAAGTCAATATCCTCAGGAAGCCAAATCTTAGAATAAGTCAAAACAATTATGTGTGTCACCACTAGTCAACCAAACTAGTGTGCACACCCACCAAATCCCAGTGTTGGCTCAACTTTCATCTATGGTGAGTCCAGACTATGGTCAACAAGAGCGTTATGACCCTAGGTGGTGACCTCATCAGTGACCAGACCTCTAGGTGTGCAATCACCCGCGAGTCCTGTAGAATGGTGTTGTTACAAAGACTCGACTTTTATGTAATAACATCAAGGGTACGGGGGTCGCTTAATCTGTTGTGCCCAGCACACGATTGGCCAATCGTTTCCTCACCAATCATAAAAAAATCATATACAAATATTAAATATAAGAATCGAATAAGGTACTATGCCTTTATTTATTGGTCCAATCGATTAAATGGAACCTTGTCATGGCTCTAAGGTCCAATCGATTAAATGGAACCTTGTCATGGCTCTAAGCCAAAAGAGAACACATACATGCAACATACATGAATTGGTTATTCATATGTAAGTTCCAAAACATCATTTCATGCAATAAGAGTCATCTTTTGCACTCTAAATGCAAAGTGGTTCAAAAATGTAGTTTTTAGAAAATAAAACGTTGTTCTTTATACTTCAAGTGCATGTTTGGTGAAAACAATTTCATTTCTCAAAATGCGTAATAAAAACATCAGTTACACTCCAGGTGCAAAGAGTTATTCAAAACAATGTTATTTATTAAGTACACAAGTATACTAACATCTATTTGAGAATCGATTCTATTGTGCATTACCTAGGTTCAAAATTCACATACAAGTCATCATGCATGTCTTGGGATGTCCTAATCCCATTTGAGAGATGTGTTTTCCCCAACTCACCTCAAAAGAAGGTGTACACTCCTTTAACTTCAACAATCCTCTATACGAGCTCCTTCATCCACAGCTCTTAAGCCTTTATACATACAAATGTAATGTACTTACTACTCAAACATATAACTCATATTTGTACACCATCATATAAGTGTATAAAACTCAACCCTTATTATTCACACAAGCTTTCTTTTGCATTTTCCAAGGCATTTAATGCCTTGATCCAATACTTACACATTTTAAAGCATAATTGAGTGCATTTTTGTCCAAGCACATTAGGCCAATACTCATCAATCTAAGAAATAATTTAAGTTGACTCTAAGGAAACATGAAAGTCTCTTTTCTTTCCAATGCACACCATCAAAATCCTTAAATCCTAAGCCAAGTTCACTTAGGCATTTTATCAAACACCTAAAGGCATAAACTTGAAAGCCTCCTTCTAATGTACTTCTTCCTCATTTTTTGCATCATCAATTCACATTATACATACACAATTAACATCATAGAGTTTATTTAAACCATCAATTTCAAAAGATATTCACAATTTCACCAACTTTCACCAAAGAGAGACCATTTCAGTTTTGCTTAAAGAAACCTCTCCATGACTCTTTCATTTATCTAAACCATGATTCATACATAATTAAGCATGGAGAACAACATATCTTAACACCAAACTTAAAATCATAATGTAAAGAGAGATGAGACAAAATTTACCTAAACTTTCCTTTAGTGATATCTTCAAATCCTTTGAGAATTTTTCAAATATAATTATAGATTTGAGTTCCTTGACCCAAAATTAACTTAGAACACCTTGGTTTGGGTTGAAGAATAAAAAACTTGGTGAACATTTGGTGAGGGCCAAAACTTCCTCTTTGCCTCCTCTCTTCTCCTCTCTTCTCCTTTCTTTTAACTAAAACAAAGTGTTTTAATTCCAAATAAAGGGGTTGCATGATCATAAGGTGAAGAATGGTCTAGAATTTAACTCTTCTTTGACCAAACATGGTAAATTTACTTTTTTACCCTTAGTTTATGTGAAATTACCATTATACCCTTCAAACTTTTCCTAAATTTGCAATTAAGCCCAAAATTTGAGAATGACCAAAACTTTTATTTTCATTTTGGTCCTCGGAATTTTGAAAATTATAATTAAGTCGATTAACTTTACAAAATTACATATTGGTCCTCCAAGAATTGAAAGATTACATTTAAGTCCCTTAACTTTTAACAATTTGCAAATAAGCCCTTATGTACATCAACTTTTCTAATTAAGCTTTCTAAATCTGCAATAAGTCTATAAATCATGTCTAATCACCTCTAAGGCGTTACAACATATTTAACTCAGCCACCATGGCCATATCCATCCAATGGAATTGATTTTACACACTTAGAAGCTTATATGTAAGAAATCCCCAAGATTTCGCATACCGATGAACTCTAAGTTCATGTAAGGGCATATAACATTATATATCACTGGAATGAATACCAAAGGATTCCAATACATTTTGAACTCATATGCAATCATGTATATGTCAATAGACAATAGTATCTACATATACAGACCAATACAAAAAGGGCTCAAAGTGTCTAGCGTTACACACTACCCTTTTTACCGAACTGCAACACACCTCGTTAAGGCGATACGATACTCTCAAAACACTTTTATCTTCTACTTGCTACTCCATATCTCTTCATCGTTGATCGACTTAATTCTTCTATTTTTCTTGAGTAGCACAGATTCTACTACAGATCATTTTTCACGTCATATGCAATCATTCACTTACATTTATCATATACAATCACTTTCACATTTCAATTTTATTAGACCTAAGGTCCTTTAACAATAACAACAACATCACCTTAAATTCATCAACCTAATAATATAGGTAGGCTACTTTACATTAAATAAAAATCATGCACTCTCTATAGCATATTCAACTTCTTATGCCTGAGTCCTATTTCTAATTGACTCTAATAGTCACTTTTGATTTGTTTAATAGTCATTCATTGCTAGAAATGGAACATTTAATTTACATGATATGATTCGATAAAACATCTCCATCATGAAAAATTTTCTCACCTCAATCATCTATACTGTTTCCATAATCTTTATCAATCAATTATATTTATCATTGCTGTTTCAAACATTCTTAATACCTCAATAAGATTAATTTCAACTATTCATGATATTTCAATAAATTTAATTACTGTCACACTTTACATGCTTAGAATCTTCCTTATAATAAAGCTCAATGAAACAAGAGGCATATTCATTTACTCTTATATTTTGGTATGTACCATCAAGATCATTACATCTTATATAGAAATGTATTTTCAACAGGTTACCAATTAATATCTCATGCTAATGATACTTCAATCGCAATTTATTCTGAACAACATTTGAATATTTTATGACTATTCAAAAGTTACTTCTCCATAATAATTACCTTTTCAACATAACCACCTAATCCCATACTTCCATTGCATTACTTTGATTCATCTCATGATTTTAACTATAAGGATCATAGATTACCTCCTATACCATATCTAAATATACATTTCATATGTTCTCATTCACATTATCCACCAATGTAACCAAATTATCGGATATGCACTCATAATAATTGGTCAACATAACCTTAGGAACTTCTACATATATCACTATCATTTATTTCATTTTCTATATGTACGCTCTTAATCAATTTAGAATTATAGACACATAACCATCTTGAAATTCTGATCTCAAGTCCACTAACACAATCTTATACCAGATCATAACCCTTATCACATTAATTAAACAATCATTTTATAGCCCAAGTTTGACCTTTAAATTCTACTTTGCTTGTACACTTTAAATCGTGTCATTTCTACCTATGTCTCTATTTTTTTCTCAGCCAATTCATGAAAATATATTCACATCCATATCAATTCAAGTACATATCCATAACAAAATTCTGTTACCATATTCGCTGACATAACCACAAATATTGAACCTATGTCAAGTGCAGCAGATCCTTGCAAAACTTCTTGTGTTCTTCTACAAGGTGGCATTTTAGTCCTTTAATCTAAACATTATCCTTAATCTTACTTTTCATTTTAATCTTATTTCCTACATGCATGCACGATATGCATGTCACTTAATGCATTCAATAAACTCGACAATGTAAACAAATAATTTAACAATACAAACACTTTATTACACATCATATATTTCACAGTATAACATATTCTAAGCCTAGGGATCCTTAGAAACCTTGGGCTCCAATACCAAAGATGTTGGCCCCGGGTCTCAGTTCTTATTTTGCGACGATAAGGCTATAAAATTAGAGGACTTTTAAAATATATATATATATATATATATATATATATATATATATATATATAAAAATAACATCAAGATAAAAAGAATAAAATTTCTTGGTGGGAGTAAAACAAAATAAACAAACAAATAAATAAAATAAAATAAAAAATTAAAAACTCAGAGGCGTGAGCCACAAGAGTCACGGTCGTGTTTGTGCACGATCGCTATATTCTGTGAACAATTGAGGCTTGTCACGATAGTGCTTGTTCACAATTACAACCTTCTTGAAACATTTGGGTTATCGCGATCGTACAAGTGCACAATCGTGCAACCCTGACTACATACTCTGACTTTAAATCTTCATAAATTTCAATCCCGAAGTCTAAAAATTATAAACTTTAGATAGATAAGAGAAAGATCTACAACTTTCATGAAGACAATTTTGTAAAACTCCACCTAGATCAATACATTTTATTCATTAAAGATTCAAAACACATTTTCATCCCCTTTTTCTCTCATTCCTCTCATTTGTCAACATTCACCTCACCCAAAATCACAAGACCCGAATCCAACAATTATAAACCATACATACAAAACTCCCATTAAACAATTTACTTTAGAAAAATTTATTTAAAAGTCTTCAAACATCTCACACTTGTATTCCTAACTAAAGTTAACAACTTAACAGAGAAGAGGATTTGAACATGAACAGAAGAGAAATTCTTCAACTCTTACTGTCATTCATTGCTCAAATAAAATAGAGTGTGTACATTGCTTCAGTTATATATCAAAAACTATGTCAGTAGCATAATACAAAAATACAATCATGGATGCTCATGCCTAACAAACTTATAAAGCTACGAAAAATGATCCAAACTAACCTAGTTATAAAAGATAGAAATTATTGAAGATTTGCTGAAGTTTTTGCAGGATTCACTATTGATCTGCTGATTCTTGCACTTGGGAAGTGGAAAATGATAGGGAGAGCTGCGAAGCTCAGTGGCTAATATTTTTATAACCATTGGTGTTGAGCCAAAAACAATCAAGCACATATATATACATATATAGCACCTTAATCTAGAAATTTTTTAAATATATCCACAATTCCAACTCACAGAACACATAATAAAAAATGCTAGTACATAAATCATATCACATTTTTTTCAACCATTACAACAAAGCATTCACTTATAACTCATGCTCAGTAATTCACAATAAAGTACACAACAATACGGCTAGAGAATCCCATAAAACATAATGATGAAACTGAAGTTTACACCATGAATAAAATGAGTCCATTTTTTGAAGATCATGTGCCACAAGCAGGTAGCCGGAAGAAGGCTTTAGGTCAGTGTGCATGTGACAAAAAAATGGTATCTCTCTTGCCCACACAAGCAAATTTCCAATACTTACATATTTCATATCATTTTCATGTTTTCATACTTCTTAAATTTTCTATTTTTCAATAACATAAAAGTAGGAGAATTTTTGCAAAGAAAACATGATATTAAATTCACAGAACATTTTTCCCACATTCACAATGATTCAAGACAAGCATTTATACACACAAAATCAAATAATACAGCCCATCATCATAAAAACTATAAACATACTACCCACCAATTACTTGTAACTCCAAGATTAAGTTTGTATTTCCTCTCGTTCTTGCCTGCGACTTTCTTGGTTCCCTTCAAACAAACATATTTTCATTCAAACATCATATACAAATAGAACTTCCATAAATCTCTATTAACTAAAAATGAGCTTAGAATTAATATAATCTTAGTTTATCTAAGCTAGAAGAACTAAGATCTAGTTAAAGTTCATGAAAATCTAAGAATATAAATATCTTGTTCCTCTTCATTCTCTTGTCATTTTCAGCACATAAAAACTAGTTTATCTGCTTTCTTCTTCTATCAAAACAAGAAGAATAAATAAAGGGTTACGTAAAACTCAGCTGAACCTTCTTTTTCCACTTCTTATCTCCTTTTTCCTTTCTTTCCTTCTTCTTCTTTTCTGGTTCGGTTTCTGATTCTCTTCTTCTTCTTCTTTCTACATTTTTCTTCTCTCTCTCTCTCTTTCTTATTTTACACGACTCTCTCTTTTTCTATCTCTAGTTTCTTCTAGGTTCTTCTTTTCTTTCTTTCTCACCTCATGAACACGTCTCTTTCTTTCTTCACTCACACACCTTCATTTGTTTTTCTCTTATTAATCTAAATCAAACTCGAATCTTCCAAACTTACCCTTCCATATTTAATCTAATACCTTTTAACTCCTTAACTTAATTCTAACTCTTCCATTTAATCCAAGCAACCATACGTAATTAATTATATTCATAAATAAACTCCATAAATTTTTAATTGAAGAAATTCTATTTTTTTTACTCATGACTAAACGCCAACAATTTCTCATTTAATAATTCTAACTTCCAAGAAAAGTTCAGGGTCCAACAAAGAGACTCTGACTTAATTCTGGCTTTATGACCTTCAAAATTGAGATCGAAAAAGGTGGCCTGATGCTGCCCTTATTTTGGAGCAACTTGTTATATTTTGCTTATATCTTATGAAATGGAAGTCTAAATGGTCTGATTGTTAGTTCTATAGAAACTTACGACATAGGGAAACAATTTTTCAGAAGAACTTATTGCCCAAAAACCTCATTTTCTATGTCAAAATGGCCATAAAAAACTAACCCAAAACTTGTCCTGTGAAAAAAGTTGTTTGGAGGTTTCGGGTACTTTATCCCACAATTGTGGGAAATGGTTAGGAAGGTAGAAAAAAAGAGATTTTGTACAATTGATGACTATATAAGGTTAACTGAGTAATAGTTAGTTTAATTATGCATGATTAATTGAGATGATAATGTAATGGATGCATGATGTACAATATTGAATTGCTTAGTGTATTCATGAATGAATGAGTTCCAAAGGCTTATGTATTATGAATTGAATATGGATGTATATGAATTGAGAATTTTTGCAAAAATATTGTGATAATACTGGACCATCAGTTGTCCGAGGAGTTTGATAATGGGATTATATTGGAAGTGCCTTCTATTTGTGTGAATATACCCAATTTGTGAAGACTCAATACCTCTATTGATACATCGTTCACATACTTGTAGTCATATGACATGTTAGTTTGTTTGAAAATCAGTGAATATATCAAGTTGAAAAAATGGAATAAAGAGGTATGGATTGCTATATCGTCTAAAAAGAACCCTTTTTGTTTTAAAATTGTTAAGTCCTAGACGTGGGTAAATAGGCATGCCTAGAAGGGTCTGTAGCTGCTGCTGTGACATTTTGATGTCTTTTGTTACTGACACTTCAATGTCTCTTGTTACTGACACTTCGGTGTCTCCTGTTATTGAGATATAAGTCTCTCCTATTCTGTGATACCAATCACGGTATCTCCTGTATTAGTCCCGTTACCCACTTCTGCATAAAGGATTAATAGACTAACTTATTTTGTATTCTATTATATGCTCAGTTCTAAGATAAATAAGCTTTGATCTGAGATAAATTTTGTTTTGTTACATACAAGTTTTGTTATGAAATTATAATATTCAATTTTGAAATTGGTGAGTTTTGCACTTAAGTAAATGTGTGACCTGTTCTTTTTTGTTCTGAGATTCAGGATATTTTGATTCAGTTTGGAAATGGATAAGTAAACACTGCTTATTATCTGATGTGATTTTGAATATGTGAATGTTTGGATGACTGT
>JANQBM010027558.1:0-11122 GCA_025594535.1 Erythroxylum domingense | reverse complement strand
ATAAGACTGATCTTTGAAGATTGGACCGATCGGCCCGTGGGTCATTACGACTGGGTTCGGGCCCAGCACGACCGACCTGACCAATATGATTAATATTTAATTATAATAGTTTATAATTCATAAATTGTATTGATTTCTCTTCTTCCAACTCTCCTCGAATTCACACATTATATAAAATTATCATAATCGCATGACTTTAACAATATGTACATGAAAAAATTGAGATAACTCTACAAATGTAAAGAAGGATATGCTATAAATGCTAATTCCTTTATGATATGTTTAGTTCAATGGAATAGAAATTTTATTCCTAGTGTATTCCTAGCATTTATGTATTCTTGTGTTTGGTTAGAAAAAGAGAAGAATAATAATAACTATTATGAGGTTTTGTTATTCTCTAATTATGGGGAATAGCTAAATCACATCATACTTTGTCTTTAGCTAGAACACTATATCTTGTCTTTAGCTATTCCATATCATAGGGAATAACAATAATAATAATATTGATAATAATAAAATTATTAATAATAATAAATATAATTGATAATAATAATAATAATTTATAAAAAATAAATTAATTGAAATTGTAATAGAGTTTAGACTTTTCCATAATTTAATTGAACTTGTAATTATAATTAGTTCTAATTAAATATTAATTATGTCTAAATAAGATTCAATATCTAATATTTATCTTTATTTATCGAATATATTATATTTGAACTTAAATTTTTTCAAATTTAGTAATCAAGTTCAATTTAATTAAATTATCTTCTATCCATTTAATCCTTCTTTATATGTTACATATTAAGTTTCCATACGTTAAAAATGAATATAAATTATAATTCTAAACCGTATTTAAGATTAAATAAATTAAATTTCTTTAATTTATCTTTAATTAAGTAATTAAATAGTTTATGTCAAAAGGTCAAGATTAACGATTAATAACATTAGGAATGTTAAAGTTATTTTGACTATTCTTTTTATGCATTTTTTGTATAAATTAAACATTTCATCATATATTCTCCCTATTATACATATAGCATGTAACTAATATTTATTCTATTTGATTTGCTCATATTAGTTCTCTAACATTAATAAATGATTCCTTTAATAACATTTAAAATATATTCATTCGAAAACTATTTCTTATTTAATTTTTCAAAATTCAAGACCACTTTAAATCTATAATATGATTAACATATAAAATATAATAAAGCATCAATCTTAATTCGTACCTTATTCTAAAATTTTATATTTTTCTTTTCGTTTCCCTCAAATATTTCTAAAATTAACTCATCTCAACCATCATAGTCACACAAGTGAATAGCCTTTAATGGTATCTATAGAACATGTTGATAGAACTCTACAACTGTTTTAGAGAGAGGGCTAGGTAAGGAATCCTAGCTCACTTGAAACCTAAGCCTATTTATAATATGAATTTAATTAAAATAAAATTCTAATTTTAGTTAAACTTTAACTTGAATTATAATTAATTCTAATTAACTACTAATTATGCTCAAATAAGACCCAAACTCTTATAATAGTCCTTATTTATTAAATATCTCGTATTTAATTATAAAGTTCCTCAAACTTTATAATAAAGTTCAACTTGATTAAAACATATTTTCTCTCTTTAACTCATTCTTTGTATATGACCCTTTAAGTTTCCAAATTTGTTAGCAATAGACATAAATTACAACCTTAAATCATATTTAGGATTAGATAAATTAATTCTAGAAATCTTAATCCATAGATATACATTGCTTAATCAGAGAATTAAAGATAAATTAAATTAATTCTCTTATTAAACAATTTATATCTATAGATCAAGATTGACATCTAACAATACATCATCACTACCTAAATATTTAAGAGTGTCAAAGAAGTTTTGGTTAACTTTTCCATAAATGATTTTTTCGTATAATTCAATTCTTTTATCATACAATGTTCTAATTAGGCATAGGGTATTAAATTAATTTCCACTTTATCAAGTCTAATCATGTCTGTTTCCATTAGTAATTGATTCAATTAAAGATAGTTGTACCCTTTTTTACAAAGTGTCATTCCACCTTACCTAATAAATTTTCAAATTACTAATCGAGAATAATAAAATATTCTCCTTAATTACTTTAGGGTGATTAATCCTATACTGATCACTCAGTTATCTCCATATAGTTCATTTTATATCCAATGATTAATGACCGAGCTATTTTGGACTAAAATAGGTCATAAGTGATATTAAAATATAACAAATCGCTATCCGAGATACTTTGGATATGTCAAGTTAAAGAATCACTTATACAATCATTGCAATGAAAATATATATAGACATACAAGTAATATTTCAAATAGATTTCTAATACGAGATTAGCTTAGTGAACTCATTCTCTAACAAGCACCTACACATTTGTTTATCTTTATACTTTAGTCTAAAGATCGACTAATTCTTTTATAAAGAAAAACTTAATATGTGCTTGTCTTTTTATGCTTTATTATTGTCCAATCTCAATAGAACAATAACTAGGAATAATTTAAGGAAAAAATATATAAATACAATATGAATCTTATAATTATGATCTATCATAACTTTGTTTGCAATGTATATCTATTCCATGCAGTTTATCATATACATCTAAATATATACAATATAAAAAATTCCTTTAAATAATTATGTCATTTAACTATAACTAATCGATTGGCTGTAGAGTATAAACTAACATTATAACAGTTGACTTTTTTTTCTTACAACTCTCATTGAATTCA
Source organism: Erythroxylum domingense (assembly GCA_025594535.1). Lineage (NCBI taxonomy): Eukaryota > Viridiplantae > Streptophyta > Magnoliopsida > Malpighiales > Erythroxylaceae > Erythroxylum > Erythroxylum domingense. Next base: position 8,359 of record JANQBM010027558.1, on the reverse strand, counting down.
CATATTATATAAAATCATTATAGTCACATAAGAGTTCAGAATCTAGCAATTTCTACATGAATAAGTTGAGAAAGTTCTATAAGTATAGAGAAGGATAGGCCAAAAATTATAACTCCTTTAGAGTTCCCACTATTTATAACAAAGTTTAGACTTTTAAATAATTTAATTGAATTGTAATCATATTTAAATTTATTATAGTTATAATATGTTGTAATTAAACATTAATCCTTATTTATTGAATATCTTATATTTAACCTTAAATTTTTTAAACTTAATAACCAAGCCCAATTTGATCAAATTATCTTTTGTCTCTTTATCCTTTTTTTATATGTTAAATATTAGGTTTCTATATGTTAAAAATGAATAAAAATTATAATCATAAACTATATCCAGGATTAAATGAATTAAGTTTCTTTAATTTATCTTTAATTATGTGATTAAAGAGTTTATATCAAAATATTAAGATTATTGATTAACAGCATTAGGACTGTTAAATTGATTTTGACTAACCTTTTCGTGTAAGATTTTTTTGTATGAATTAATCATTTCATCATATATATATACATATATCATATAAATAATGTCTACCTATTTGATTTGATCATATTAGTTCTCCAACATTAATAAATGATTCTTTTAATGAGATTTAAAAACTATTTTCAAAGTTCTATTCTACATTGGTTAGGGATTTCTCAAACCAATACTAATTGAAACACAAGAGAATATTCTTTCTAATTAATTTAAGGTAATGAATCATATATTGATCATATAACTAATTCCATATAGTTTATATCATATTGAGCTACCTTTGACTAAGATAAGTCTTAAATAATATCAAAACATAGCAATCACTGATACTTTGGAGATCTCTAAGTCATGTATAGAGTCATCTCAATGAGCATTTTCATAGACACAAAAGTAATATTCTAAATAGAATTCTCATGTTAGGTCAGTCTAGTAAACTTGTTATATAATAAGCACTTGCACGTTTGTTCAATTATCTGTATACTTTAACTTATAAGATCTATTACTTCCTTTATAAGAAAGAAATATAACTCGTGCTAGTTTTTTCACCATATAATTATCTAGTCTTAATAGAGTAATGATTGATAAAAATTTAAGGATAAAACATAAATACAATATGAATCTCATAATTATGATTTTACCATAATTTTATTTGCAAAGTATATTTATCTTATACACTTTATTTTACAGGTTAGTGATCTACTTTATATCTATAAGCGTGTAAAGTTAATTGTAGAGTATCAATCCACAAAGAACTAGTTACTAAATCTAGTAATCTTAGTTAAATAACTAAACTAAGAATTGATTGAAGATTATTTAATTACTAAATTACAAAAAGTAAAGCAAATAAAGTAAGGAAAAAATATCGATAAGCAAACTTTAGGGCTTTGGGGTTCACTTTTAAAGAATTTTAATTATTATACACAATTGATTATCTAGGTTGAAATTACAATTAACCTGCAGTATATATGCCCTCCATCGAGGCATATAAGTATAATTGATTAGCTAACTGGCAACTCCCAATGCATAATTTAATCTAATCAAACTCATTAAGTATAGTTAATCTATTTAGATATTACTAAAGTTTAAGATATTGTTGTTCTCTACAACAAAAGTATTTATTCTCCTAACGCACATATTCTACTTTACCTATCGGTCCTTTATACTATCCTTAAGATTGGATCTATTATGTCCAATAAAAAATCTAATATTAAAAAAAAGAAAATAAATCCAATTAATTAAATAATCAAAACATGTATAGATAATTGTAATATCCGTACAAGTTACATTCCTAACCCTAATTAGAGTTTCTAGTCACAAAACATAACAAAAGCAAAATAGAAACAAGTAAACCTTAACATAGAATAAAAGAATAAGAGAATATTTCAAAAGCTTCTCCAATATTGTTCCAAATGTTCCTCTAACGCTGAAGAAAACAATAAGCCTCTCTAGGGTATGCTAAAATATTGCTAGAAGATGTTAAAATATTTTAGATGATAACAAAAGATAACTAAGTTACTTCTAACAAGTGCTTATAGGTAGGGTTGCAAAATAGAGTTCTATAGAGAGTAAACTTGAGAAATCACATATTCTCGTAAATTGTGTCAAGAACTAGATTCAACGATGCCAATCTTGTTTTAGGGATTCAAATCTTTTGTGCCATTTTTTCTGTGCCCCTATGTGTTAATAACATTTTAGCTATCCAAATTTTCTCTTTCCTAATTATTGTATGGTTAAATGTTGTTTGGCACATTGGGGCACAAGAAAAGAGATAGAGAATTTGAGTCCAGTCCTAGAGCTTTTAAGCATAGTCATGTGTAACTAAAGCTTTGACACGAAGTTGTAATAAGAACTGATTTTATACCATTTCTCTTTATAACTTTAAGATGAGTTTGGCACTAGTTTATGATCAACTTTGATGCTAGTTTTGTTCTCCTTCTTAGCTTCTTAAACCGTCGTGAAAGATAAGAGTTTGTCTACAAGTATGATGTATGTTCGTTCTGCCTTATTCCACCACCTTCTTCTCTTTTTGGCACCTTCAAGATAGATTTAGCTTTAATCTTTTACAAAGTTATTGCCCATCTTCTTATCTTCAAATGGTTTCAAAATTTTTTTATTGAATAACAGTGAAGAAAGTTGCACTATTTATTTCGCAAATTCATCACCTGCAATATTAATGAACTAAATATAGAAAATATAATAAAATTGATATAAAACATAGTGCAAAAGTGCCAAATACCAATTAATTCAACCTCAAATATATTTGAATATCAGTTAATTAATTAAACAAACTTTTATAAAATAAATAAAAATCTTTAATTAATTATATTTCAAATATAGAATTAACTGATTGAGCATAAAATACAAACCAACATAAACACAATTATAGCATCTAGCTTTTCTTTTTCAAAATAAAAGAAATGTATTTTTCATAAGAAGAAAATTTGTAGTTGTTATTTTTTAAATATATATTAAATAAATTCTCAAATACAATTCAAAAATTATATATTTTAAATAAATTATTTAATAAGTTTAAAATAGGTCTATATTGCACTTTAATCTCTCGCCTTTAATATGATGTAGCCTCGGTGGCATGGATGGAGTTACTTGGAGCCCAATGGTGCACTGAGCCCCCTAAGATTTAAAAAAAATTAAATATTTTTTATTTTTAATATATATATATATATATATTTGAATATCAGTTAATTAATTAAACAAACTTTTATAAAATAAATAAAAATATTTAATTAATTATATTTCAAATATAGAATTAACTGATTGAGCATAAAATATAAACCAACATATACACAATTATAGCATCTAGCTTTTCTTTTTCAAAATAAAAGAAATATATTTTTCATAAGAAGAAAATTTGTAGTTGTTATTTTTTAAATATATATTAAATAAATTCTCAAATACAATTCACAAATTATATATTTTAAATAAATTATTTAATAAGTTTAAAATAGGTCTATATTGCACTTCAATCTCTCGCCTTTAATATGATGTAGCCTCGGTGGCATGGACGGAATTACTTGGAGCCCAATGGTGTACTAGGCCTCCCAAAATTTAAAAAAAATAATTTTTTTATTTTTAATATATATATATCAAAATATTTGATAATTGAAGAAGACCCTCTCTTGAGTCTTGAACATGTGCCGCACCGTCACACCATTATTTGTAAAAGTGAAAAATTGTATGAAAATCCCAACGCCTTGCATCATAAACAGTCCAGACAGGAAAGCACCACAACTCTTCTTGTTACTGTACTCACTCATGAATCATAATCGTAGCACAAAGAGAGGGTAAGTTTTACTGAGACCAAAACTAGCCAAAACTTGAAGAAACATAAAACACCTATAATAGCTCCAGATGATCTAAATGGTAGGCCACAAAAAATTGCATAGAAGAAAATAATTTATTGAATGATTGTTTAATATGTTGCATTGAAAGAGATGTATTTACAAATATTGACAATGACTTTGTTAGGAAAAGATTTCAATATATAAAAAGTAGGCAAAGATTATTATAATTTTAACTATTTTATATTCCTAATAAAAAAATTTTATTTAATTTTTATATAAATTTTTTTATAAAATTTATATTTTATTTGGATCCTCCTATCCTAAATTTCTGACTTATGACTGCTCGGTGGCATGATTCTTGGTAATGCAGCTTCCCAGTGTAAACGCGATTAATTAATTATTCACTCTTTCACGTCTGAAAAGGGGGATAATTGTTGTGAACAACAGTATGATCTCTCATCATCGCATCAGCGTCATGCCAATAAGGTCACTAGCACAGTCACCCCGTAGACCAAGGCAAAGAATTTTATAATTATAAGTGAAGTTCTAGTTGTAGTCTCCAACATTAAACTTAACTAAATTCCAACTTCAACTTTCATCCCCTATAATACGTAGTCATTTTATGAGATTATGTCAATATCACACCAACACTAAATCTACTCATTGTCCTCTAAAAGAAAAAAAAAGTAATTCTTAATTTTTTAATTTGATTACTTTAAAAAGTTATATTTAATATATATTTTAATAAAATAATAATTCAAAATCAATACGAACTTAATTTCATTTATTAATAATAAACTCTACCGTGAGTGCACTAACTCGAGATTTATGATTAAATTCCTAAAGAAGTTACAGAAATTAAATTCAAAAATACTATTTTGGAGATTTTTGAGCAACTCATCAACATTATTCTAAACGTAATTGAGGGTTCAATCTTGACCGGAGGCATCAAATGTAAAAAGTTTTGGATGACTTCGCTTTCATGATGTTGTAATATAGCATGAGATATTGATAAAATTACAAGAACACCCCCTACACTCATATTCTAATTCTGCCGGTAGAAAAGGAATAAAAGAGAACTAAAAATGCGGGTGACGTGGACAGGTGGGGGTTAGGAAGGAGCATCCATGGCCTTTGGGTTGGGGACTTGACCACCCGAAGTTTTCGTTACAAGCATGCATTTGCTTGTTACTTGTTGGCTTGACCCAAGCCAAACCAAACCATTATAGGCTAATTCGAATCCAAATCGAACAAATTTATAAAAGACGAGTTATTTTATTTTCTCATCTTTAAACTTGCCACTTTCTCTTTTCTTTCTAACCAAGGTACATTCTCGATTCTGTTTTGGATTGTCAAGTGTGAGGGTCTTTTCATATTTATTTGCGAGTACTGCTTGCAGGGAATGGCGGTTGTTTGGCTGATCATAAGGAGCGAGGTATGATTTTCTGATCTCGTGGATCCGAGGATGACGGCGAACAAGAACATGGATTCTTCTCAGGTACGTACATTTCGCTTTGCATTGCGATTTTCTTGTCAATGTGTAGTGATCACGTCTAGACTTGTGTATGATTTTGATATTCACGTTGTTTGTTTGTTTTTTGTAGGGAGATGGTGGCGGTGGTCCTACGCCTCCGTCACCGTCGTGGCAGACCGATCAGCCGCACTCTCGTAATAACAATACAGTAACTAATTTCGCTCTTTTTCTTTCACTATTCATCTCTTCTGTTTTTATTCTCTTTTTTATTGATGCATTGTAACCACCAAAAGTCACAGTCACCAACCATTGATCGAGTCATTTCAGAATAATTTTACGTTAGCTTTTAAACTTTAGCAAATTTGTACAGAATGTGCTAGTTCTTGTGGCGACATAAATACACGTGAAATGAAATAGTACGAGATTATCGATTATTTTTGTCGTAGTTACAGGACAGAAGCGAAATCTATAGTTATTGGAGGCTATTGATGTGTAGAACCGCCATATCATCTGCTTTTATTAAGTTTGACTATGATTTTAAAGGTTAATTGCTTCACGTGGTTTCTGTTTGTTGCTTATATCAATTGGTAGTTTCTGTTGTTAAGTTTCTTGTCATTTGTTGCCTGATGGACTATAATCTGTCTCCCAGGTTTTGAAAAGTGGACCTCTTTTCTTATCATCCAAAGGTGTGTTTTCATTTTATGGGTTTTTTTTTTTCTTATAGTGAACGTTTTGTTGCAAGAAAATGACTGCACAAGCCTTGAATGCCCTTGCATCTGAGTTTTTTTTTTTTTTTGCAATGATAAAGCCATTGTTAAGTCACTGTTTAGAATCAGTAGTTAGTTGGTATAAAGTAATTCCTTGATTTTTTTTAATGTAGGGATTGGATGGACATCATGGAAAAAGAGATGGTTTATTTTGACACGAACTTCACTTGTTTTCTTCAGAGGTGACCCGGTATGTAACATAAAGTATTTATGCAGCGGATAATGAACTTTTCTTATGTGATTAGTATATTAATTTTTTAAGAGTGCTATTCTTTGCGAATCATTGAGGTTTTACTAGCTGTTATTGATTAATTTTCTCAGAATGTTGCTCCTCAAAAGGGGAGTGAAGTAAATTTAACTCTTGGTGGCATTGACCTCAACAATTCAGGCAGGTTGGCTTTCTTTTTCAGATTCGACATTTATAATTTCTAACTCTATTTTCATGGTTGGCGCTGTCTTGGAGTTTGTACTACTTTACTAACTTTACAATGTCGTTGAATAATCTCTAGTGTTGTCGTCAAAGCAGATAAAAAACTCTTGACTGTTCTCTTTCCTGATGGCCGTGATGGAAGAGCTTTCACTCTTAAGGTGTTTCTTTATTTCTTCCCTCCAATATGTTCCTTCTGATATTGTGCTTGGCATCATAGTTGCTTACTCTCTGTAGACTGTTCTAAAGTTGCAAAAGAAATGGACCAAAAGACAATTCATTTGGCTTGACCTTGATTCAGGTCAAGTTAATGCATCACTTGACACAAGACTTGAACTTGACTTGGTTAGATCCTTACAGGCTAGATTTTGTGTAGTTATCTTGCTTGAATTTGCTTTATGAAGTGATCATCTTCCCACGTTGAAAGGATGTGCGAAAATTACTACAACAAAACAAAAGAAATTAGAGGGTTGAGACAGTCTGAAGATGAGCTTTTAAATTCTGATTTCATTTCTTCGTGTCTGAGCTCCTAAGTTCTCAGGCTTTGCTCATTGAATTAACAAAATTATATATTGTGATTTGAGTGTGTTTCATCGTGATCCAAGTAAGGAGGCTTGTTTAGATATTTGAGAAAGTTGCGTATTCCAAATGGGAAAAGTCTAGGGAGAAACAAACTGAAAAATGCTATGTTAAAAACCCATGTGTAAAATTTACTAATTTTTTTCTTGATGTTGGATTACCGTCTCAGTCTAATGTGATACTCTTGTTGACAGGCTGAAACTATGGAAGATTTGTATGAGTGGAAAACTGCACTTGAGAATGCTCTCGCACAGGCACCAAATACTGCAATTGTCATGGGGCAAAATGGTATCTTAAAAAATGAGCAGATTGATGGGACTGATGGTTCAACTGAAAAGTGTATGTTTATATGTACTTTTTCTTTGAGAACCATGTTTGTAAGTATGTGATGGAGCATTCATATGTGAGTTTCTGTATAACCTCAGGAAAAAAGCAAAAGTTTCTCTTATGGTCATTTAGATACTACTAGTAATCAGCGGCGGAGATGCCAAGTAGACTACTGATGAAATCTGTATAAGCAACTCTAATTTTTGCATGAAAACAACAAATGGTTTTCTTGTTAGTTTTCTGGGTCCTGTATTTTCAATTCCTTTTTTATGACTTTCCTCAGATCATAACATGAAAATTGTTTTCTTTTTGGTCTACATTATCAAGTATGGCAATCTCTGTAAGTTGTCTTTTGGTGTTGTTTCTGCGGCATGAGATCTTACACGAAACTTTATTAAGATTCTGGACGTAGAAAATTGAATTCAATTTAACTTCAGTGAGATGATGACATGTTGGCCTTTCCACACTCCCTGCCCTCTTTTGTAGCAAAGGAGAAGCCACCTCCAAAGTCGTTGATTATTGGCAGACCAGTCCTACTTGCCCTAGAGGATGTTGATGGGTCTCCATCTTTCCTTCAAAAGGCTCTAACATTTATAGAAGAGCACGGTGGGTATTCTTTTCATTATCAATGTTTAAATTGCATTTTAAACAACCAAGACACTTTCTTGCACACTTGTCTTCCCAAGGAAAAGGTTTTCCTATTGAATCAAGGAGATGCTGGTCTTTATGTTCAAATTTTCATGCCTGCAACTAGAGACTGCATGATACTAACTCTTTTTCTGCAATGCATAATTGATTTGTTTCTGTAATAGTAGAGGTAAAGTGCCCAAAGATGTGTGATGTAGGACAGCTTAGAGGTTGGGTGTTTAGGATATTTAGTTGGGTTAATAATAGGAATTGAAGGGTAGATTTCTAGGAATCACACCTAGAAGAAAATAACCTAAGTTTCACACCT
>JANQBM010027541.1:0-11124 GCA_025594535.1 Erythroxylum domingense | reverse complement strand
CAATTGTATAATATTTTTGATAAATAAATATGATTCTACTTAAAAGAATCATACATATCAAATTATGAAAATTCATGAATGTTCATCTGATAGTACACAACCCTATCCCTATTTAATCAGAAGATGATCTTTATAAAATAATTTTTTTTGTAACCAAATTTAATTCGAATTTGATATTTTAAAAATTTGATAATTCGAAGAATTAAATATTTAAATATGAAATAGTTTTAATAAATCAAATTAAAAGTCACATGCAATATTCAATTAAAATTGAAGCTATAACAACTTCTTATTTATTGGTTTCTGGGCTTCGTTTTAGTTGTTTATTTGGGAATTCCTTTTCTTTTGTAGTTGACTCATACGTGGACTGACCTTCACGTGGAGGTTGATATCATTGGGGGCAGCTTAGCCAAATATAAAAGGGCTATTTGGTGTTTCTATTTTTATAAAAATTTATTTAGTTATTAATATCTAATTACTTATTTTTTATTAATCACAATAATTTTATTTAATAATTTGAAAACGATTTCATCATATGATTTAGAAAAATAAATAAATAAATATTATATACTTATTAAAATTGATGAATGCTTGAATTTTAAAATTGTTCATTCTAAAATAAAATTTTCATTTTTTGTAAACATTTTTATTAATGAAATAATTTAAATTTAAATTTTTCTTTAAATATCTAAAGTTTTAGATATATATTAAAATAAAATAAATATCAATAATACTTTATTTATTTACGATTTTTATTAATTTTGAGAATAAGAAGAGATTACCAATTGAACAAATTTTTATAAATTTAAAAAACAAAAATAGATTAAAAGTGTGACAAGTTGGAGTATAGTCATTTTACGTCTTTTTATACTTTCTGTATGCATGAGATTAAAGCAAATTTCATTTGTACCACTCCACCAAGCAGGCTTATACTAGGGGTAAATCAAATGGAGATAGGGTAGGTCTAGTCCTGGAGTGAGTGCTCTGCTTTCACAGTATACCTGTTCCAGTTCATCTCAACGAACTGTACAGTAACAAAACAGTCGCCAAAAGCTCAACCCTTTCTCTGTCAACCTTTAAAGTTCCTTCCTACTTCCCCACTCCTTATAATTACCCTGCTAACCCCATCCATGCTACGCTTCCCTTTATCTACATTCTTATAAACAACACTCCTCCTCCTCTTCTTCTTCTCTTTTGTAGTTTCAAGATTCAGTCTTCACGCCAATTGAAGATCATTCTCACATTTCTTCAACTACCCTTTTCCTTTTATACCTTTCTCTAACATACCCATCTCAGAATTCTTATACCCATTTCGTTTTGTTTATGAAATTTGAGTCTCTTTTTTATTTCACCAAATTCTATTGTTATGGAGTTATCTGCAGGAACCGGCGCTAGATGCGGCTTCAGCTTACCACAACCGGACTATACCAGCTTCGATTCTGTTGCCCAGTTGGAAGAAGATATCCAGCACTTAATTTCTGCCCCACCCGATAACGCCAGCTCTTTCACTGCTCTCCTCGAATTACCCGCCAATCAAGCCATGGAGCTTCTTCAGTCTCCCGATTCAACACTCGCGACCCCACCCGAACACAGCACCTACCCGCCGCACAACTTTAGTCCTAACTTGACGTTCCCGAGTAACAGTGGCTTAATCGAGCGAGCTGCCAAATTCTCAGTCTTTGCCGGCAACAATTCACCGGAGACAAGCTCTGTTCCATCCAATTCTAGTGCCAATCTCGAGAAACTTGTGAAGCGCGAGCTCACGGAGACGGGATCCTACCTGAACTCGTCGTTGCCGAAGATGGAGAACAAGGCGCTGAATCAGAGGTCGGTAAAGAGGAAGGAGCGAGAAAAGAAGGTAGGGAGATTTTGGGAGCTCAAAATTTGTGGTATTTTCCATTAATCTAATCAAAATTAGTCTCTAAATTGCCAAATTCTTTGAATCTGTGTAAATTAGGTTAAAGGGTCAACAAAGAAGAGCAAAAGCGCAGAAAACGAGAGCTCAAAAAATGGGCAGAACCTTCCTTACGTTCACGTTAGGGCACGCAGAGGTCAAGCCACAGATAGCCATAGCCTAGCAGAGAGAGTAATGAACTAATAATCTTAAGAGTTTAATTAACGTGTTGTTAGTTTATAATTACTCTTATTAATGATGATTGTGACATGGGGGGTTTGTTTGGACAAAATGTGTAGGCGAGGAGAGAGAAGATCAATGCGAGGATGAAGCTCCTTCAAGAGCTGGTCCCAGGTTGCAATAAGGTTAGTAGTAGCAACAGTTACGTTTTCTTTCTTTCTGTCTTTTTTTCCTTTCTTTCTTTTTCTGTTTGGAAGTGATAATGATTGGGTAATGAGGGCTTAATTAATCATTATATATCATGTTATGTCTTAGAAAGTGTGATTATAAATTTGGATTATGTGCATTTAATTACCGAGTTTGTCATTGTCACCTTTTTAGCAAAAGTTGGTCTTTTGCTTTTGTACCAAGAAAAGTGCCTGGTGGGGTGACAACTTGGCATACTTGTAATTTCAGCAGCCTATTGGTGCTATTTTGTATATGTAAATTAGGAGTTTGTTAGGGGCCCTTTCTGAGGTTGGTCTTGTCATATTTAGTCCTGGAGTACTGGCCTACTGGGTCTGTTGTCATTCACCATTTCTTTTAACCCTGATTGGCCAAGATTTGGATTTGAGCAACAAAAGAATGAAATTGTTTGTAAAACCTGCTTAGCAACATTTTTACCCTGCCAAGTTCATTCGATGTTCGAACACTGAAACCATTGTAGAAGTTGATCATGGAACATGCAAACATGATATTCATTCAGTCCATTCTATGGCAAAGAAGACGATATTACCCATGGACTAGACTGAATTTTATTTTGTACAAAATGCTTAGCTGGAAGTGCCTTGAAGCACTTATTATTCTGGCTTTGTTATATCCAAAATCCAATCCCAGTGGAAATAGTTATCATCATCAGTGATATCAACTTATCTTACAAGTTTGGGATCCATATAGTGGATGATGAATAGATGATAAAAGAGACGACTTCTTTCAATGGAGTTTGGTTGAACTGAAAAGGGACATGTCATGATAGGCACTGAATTGATTATAGTTTTCTTTGAGACATCAAACCAAATAGCCATGTCGCTTCTCCATGTATATTTTTCACCCAGTGATGGTGAGCAATTACGGTGGATGTTGCTCATGTGTTTGGATGCACATATAATCTTCCGTGGAGTGTTTCTACCCAAGCCTCCAGTAGAGTCATTTTTCTAATGTACGCTATGGATTATGGATCCTTGATTCTAGGAAGGTAGAGGTTTAATTTCTCACCCAAATAGTTACCTATTTTTATCAGATTCCTACACACATTCCTTGCTGAATATGCATCTCTAAAATTTATTTTTCTGTTAGAAATTCTCTTTACATCTATAGACCTCTTAGCTTCATCTTATATTGATTTCACTTGCTTTAAAAGGTTGATTGTTTTATCATTCTGTAAATTTACCATTGATTATGTTCTATACATTAGTTTATGCTTCTGTTATATGATTGCTGAATGGAATATTATTTTCTTATGCAGATTACAGGCACAGCATTGGTACTTGATGAAATAATCAATCACGTACAGTCTCTTCAACGCAAAGTAGAGGTCAGATTTCCATATATTAGTCATTAATTTTTACCTTTTGAAGCTAGATAATATATTGTTAACTTGAGCATAGTTCAATCTGACCTTCATGAAGTAACTTGTTTCTTTTCATGTTTTCTTTTCGGTCATTGATCTATTGTTTATCTTCTCTCATTTTGTTTTTAAGTTTATGTTTGTGAGTCATATGGGTTGTCATTTTAATCTTGTTGAATATTTCTTTGGTTTCAGTTGTTATCAATGAGACTTGCAGGAGTCAACCCAAGGATTGATTTCAATCTTGACACCATATTAGCTGCAGAAGTGAGTTATTGTTCTTACTGTACCTGTCTATTGTTAAACAAAGGGTGTCATAGTGTAAATGCCAACGTGAGACCAGTTCAAGTGTTTCAACCTTTGTATAGCTACTTGTCAGTAAGGCTAGTTTTGAGAAATTCTAAATGACTGCGTCTTGAAACACACTTCAGTTCACTGCTTTTAGAGGATAAGCTTTGTTGCTTAATATTTTTTCTCATCTGACTGCATTTACTTCCTTAACCATTTTGTAGAATGCGTAATATGGAAAGAAAGCAACTAAATTTCTTTTACTGTTCTACTGGAACGGTCATTCATTGTCTACCGATTGATTCCCCTTTCCAATTGAACTGCGGCATGCTAAGTCTCCATTTTTTGTTCTTCATTGATTTTAACTGTGCCTGTGCCCCTACAATTGCAATCATTAAATTCTCCAGATTTCAGTATTCTGGCATGCATATTAAATCTTTGTAATTATGCAAGGCCCTGAAAATTAAACTATGATTGTTAAATTCAAATGAGAAGTGAATATTTTCCAGTATGGAATTCCTCCAGAGAGAGGGAAAGAGAGAGTTGGGGATGTGCCACATGAAGTTTGGGGATCTGATTGTTTTCAATTTTTTTTGAAAAATGTTGGGAATCTAATTTTTGAGCTATTGTTTAGTGCTTTGAGCTATCCCTTTGAATTTTCAGAGTGGACTGCCAATTGACAGTAACTTCCCCAGCATGATTATGCCAATGATGTGGTCAGAAGTTCAAGTCGACGGGAACAGACAGCAGAATCAACAACAATGGCAATTTGATGCGCTCCACCACCCAGTTTGGGGAAGAGAAGAAGAAGACGGTCATAAATTTGTCACTCCAGAGAACTCCCTTTTAAGTTATGATTCCTCAGCTAATTCAGGTAGATCACACTACTTCGTATAATTTCTCCATTCAAGAAGTATGTGCAAACTGTAAAATTATGTTCTTGTATTCCTGATTATTTGTTAAGAACTAAAATGAATAGTGGTGTGCTATGTTATTTGAAATTTATATATGGTGCATCTTGACACTGGAAATTAGGATTGCCCTGCAGAATTCTTTCAATCTTAATATATATATATATATACGTGTACCTATGTGTATATATACGTTCGAATCTTTTGTGGTCCTCCGGTGAATTTGAGCGTATAAATTTCAAGCTACAGTTGAGTTTTGAACCTATTGCATTTTAAATGTATTTCATTGTAACTATGGTGCTAACTGGACAAAAATAGTCCAAGAAAATTTGATTATTGGCTTCTTTTTGAAATATGGAATTCTTTCCTATTGCAATGAAAATTTCTGGTTGTTTATATGATGTAAGGAACATTACAAATATATTTGAAGATGAATAAGCTTGAGATCACAAGGCTAACATTGAGATTGTTATTGTGGCACAGCATCTTTGCACTTGAATCAATTGAAAATGGAGCTATGAAGACACGGATGCAGCTACTATAGAATTGTAGCTAGTAATGTACATACAGCAGGAACGAAAGGGTGAGGCCTGAAAATTGGTATGAGTTTTCCCATCATTAGGCTATATGAAAGGTTAGACGGAAACCTGGATTTCTCTCAATTGGAGACGAGGAATTTCTAGAATCACATTCTTACATTTCAATATTGTTTATATCGTTATGAATATGATGGCATGTATACTAACTTCTGAGAGTTATTCAGTCCGCTGCTTACATATTTTGTAAGGTGATTGATTTATAATGAAGAAACCTACGAATGAACAGTTTACTTAATTGTGACTCAGAGTTAATATAATCAGAGTGATTGTTATGCTATTACTTAATATATCAAGTTCTGAAAATAGGTTTTGTGCTATTACTTAATATATCAAGTTCTGCAAATGGGTTGTCTTCTCTTGACCTCCTAGCCTCACATATATACGCACAGGTGTTTTTCTACAAGCTAAGAAAATATCTGGACGATAACAGAGAATCTCAACCTACTTAAAATCGCTCATAAATTAAAAGGTTACAATATATACCAAAAATAATAGTTATCTAATTCCTAACTTCATGCCTAATACTCTCCTTAAGTTGGAGCATGAGGATCATGAATGCCAACTTGGGAAGTAGAGATATAAATTGTTGTTTGCCCAATGCCTTTGTAAAAATATCATCTAGTTGCTTGGAAGTGTGGACATAAGCAATGACACAGTCCTTTTTAAATTTTATCACAAACAAAGTGCCAGTTAACTTCAATGTGTTTGGTGTATTCATGAAACACTAGATTAGATGCAATATGGAATGTTGCTTGATTATTACAATATAGTCTCATAGGAGTTGTGTATATGTAAACTAAGACTGGAAAACAATCCATTGAGCCACTTAAGCTCACACATTGTGGAGGCCATGACTTTATATTTGACTTCTGCGGTGGAGTGTCAAACAGTGTGCTGTTTTTTAGTTTTTTCATGAAATGGGTCAATTCCCATTAAGTATAAAATATCTTGTACTAATAGAAATGGACCTTTGCAAAAATCTATCTCATTATCATCCCCACAATCCACCATCAATTGTGTAGACTTTTCTGTATTTTCAACCGTTGGTTCTTTAGAGGCATACGAGAACATGTTCTTATAGAAGACAATATCCCTAGAGACAAAATAATCTCTTGTATCAAGATCATACGATCACCACCCTTTCTTCCCGAAGGGGTAACCAATAAATATGCTTCTTCAACTTCTACTTGCAAACTTATCACCATCTTGATTCATGTTGTGTTCATAACACAATGACCTAAAGGTTTGAATCTGTCAATAAGGAGGTTTACCAAAAAGAACCTTATATAGAGTCTTACCACCCAATAGCCTAGAGGGAGTTTGATTAATTAAATAATTTGCAGTTAAAATAAGTTCACCTTAAAATTCAATAGGAAGTTTTGCTTGAAAATGTCAAGCCTTGGCAACATTTAGATATGATGATGCTTTCAAGCCATATGCCCATTCTGTTAAGGTGTTCCCACATAGGAGGTTTAGTGTGTAATCCCTTTTTTAGCAAAGTATCCTTCTGAACAGTTAAACTCAGTCCCATTATCGCTTCTTACAACTTTAACATCCATATTAAACTAACGCTTTACCAATGCTACAAAATTTTTAAGAGTTTGGGCCACTCACTTTTATCTAACAATAAATAAATCGATAGTGTTGCATAAGAAATATCATCAATAATGGTTAAAAAATAGTATGCTCTATAAGAACTTTTTACTCAATATTCTCTCTATAAATCACAATATATAAGCTCAACTATTTTAGAAGTTCTATTTTCACTTAAAGGAACACATCTATAGTTTGTTTTGCTCACAAACAAATATCACATTCTTTATGCTCATAATTGCAACTACTAGTATTACTAATAATTAGAAGCAATTTGACAACTTTACTTGATGGGTGTCTCATTCGTTGATGCCATAAATCCACCAATCTTGTACTATTAGCATTAAAGGCTCAAATTCAAAGTGCTACTCTAAAATAGTACAACCCTAGCACAGCTCACTTGCACCGATCAACATCCTCAAAATGCAATCTTGTATACTGGACATCCCACTATGTCCTGAACATCACACATACAATCAAATCTCCCTATGAAATGATGTGACTCCCTTGTATCTATAATCCAATCTACATTAGCGTTCTTACTAATTACATTCTCATTGGCTCCCTTTTTATAAGAGTTTAACAGGCTCATCAAAGTTACCCAATCTTCACAGCTAAAATCTTCAAATCCAGCCTTCTCTGGTCCTCCAATTGAAAACTTCCTACCGTAGTGTGGCACACCAGAAAACTAACAACCACAGACCCAAACGAACACACAAGAAGCCCATTCGATTCAATGACTATATAGCCTAAATGTTATATAAACTCTTCTTTTATTTTTTACAAATTGAAAGAGTTGAGAAGTACAGGTGATTATAGTCAATTCTGTTAAGAATCCTTTACTATAAACAGAACCCCAAGTAAAGATGGGGCAGAGAAGAAAAATTTTCTTACTTTTCCTCTTTCTTCGTGTTTTCTTTTATTCCCTTTGTTCTTGTTGCTGGAGAAAGCAATAATTTGGTGCTTTCATTGCCATGACCGAAGGCATGCAGACCTGTGCTAAGTCCATCGAGGAATCACTCTTGTGGCTGAAGGATCAAGTAGCGTCCCTCAAAGATATTGTCCAATAGTAAGCCTATCTCCTCCAAACACATGCTGAATCCATTAAACACACCTCATCATCTTAGGAGACCCTGCAAGCTACACCTGCTTCTCACCATCAAGTTATGAATGACTTTATTTTGAAGATTGCTTGTTGGGACAAACATCCGATGGTACCCCCTATTTCCACTACCCCACCTTCTTCTTCTATTTCCCTTTCACATGGGTCTTTTATTACCGGCCCTACCCCCTTAACTACCACCCCTCCATCTTTACCTTCCCCCTTCGCACCCATATTTCACCAAACATTTCCTTTTTACTCCCCATCCATCCCTGTACAGCCTCCTGTCACTCCCTTTGCTCACAGTCCTACCACTCCTCCACACATCCCGAAACTTGAAGTTCCACTATTTTTTGGTGACAATGTTAGTGAACGGCTCTTCCAATTTGATCGATCCTTTGCCTATCACCAAACATCCCCTGCCTATAAGCTCTACAATGCTTTTTCTTATTTGACTGGCCCCGCCCTTTTATAATTTCCCTGGATGTATAATACGAGACAACTCTCCACTTGGTCGACTTTCATTCACGATATTACGGCTCAATTTGGCCCCTCTATTTACTAAAACCTTGAGGCTTCCCTATTCAAACTCAAACAAACCTCTATAGTAGACTCTTACATCCATGACTTTCAAACCCTATCTACCCAAACACTAGGCCTCACTACTAGTTACCTACTTAATTGTTTTATTTCTGGACTCACCGATGATATCTTAAAAGAAATTTTATTACTTAAACCTCCAATCTCTCAGATGCCATCGGCATGTTCAAGTTATTGGAAGACAAAATCACTTCCACCCGCATCCCTAAACCCCCTGTTCCATTCCTCAATTCCCATCCCGTCCTACGTCATCTTATATTACCATTTCCTCTTCTTCACCTCTCCAAAAAGACCTCCTGTGTCCCAGTCCCCTACCCATCAAACGCCTCACACCAGCCCAAATGACCAGTCGCCATGAAAAAGGTCTCTGTTATGATTGCAACGACAAATTTGATCCTGGCCATTGTTGCAATGACAAATTTGTTTCTGGCCACTGTTGTCGTCTACCCTAATTCCTCTGTCTTTTGACTGAACAAGAGGACATTGATCTTGCTTCTAAACCCTCTTCCCCTCCTACACCATCAGATGCCACCTCTTCCCCTTCTCCCCTACAAACCCCTTATCCTCAAATTTCCTTCCATACCCTTACGGGCCATTTTATTCCCAAAACCTTAAAGCTGGAATGTTTTCTTTACGGTGAACAAGTCATTGTCTTCATTGATGGGGTCCATATATAACTTCATCCAATCTCGCCTGGACAAACATCTGTGTCTCCCCTCCCAACCCTCACCTTATCTCAATCAACTGTTTTAGGTTTTGTCCCAATACCCCTCTTTGGTTGGCTAACGACACCTTCTCCGTCGACCTCTTCGTCCTACCCTTATTTGACGCCGACATTGTATTAGACATTCAGTTGCTAGTTGGACTTGGGCCTACCCTATTTGATTATACTGAGTTATGGATGGAGTTGTAGTTTATGGATCCAGGCTATGCCTCGTCGGGCTCTAACAACCGACCTTGTGCTCTATGATAGCCCAATTTCGTAAATATACTCACTAGGATTCCCTTGTATCCTTTTACATCATCCATCAAGCGCCCATGTCCCTCCTATTTTCCCCAATTTTTGGTGTCTTCCTTAAACCCAACTCGTTACCTCCTTTCTGCGATTGTGACCACCAGATTCACCTCTTGCCTGACACTTCCCCTATTACTGTTCGCCCTTATCGCTATCCATATTTTCAAAAAGCAAAGATTGAAAAGTTAGTCTCTGAAATACTGTCGGATGGCATCATCTGCCCTAACACATTTCCTTTTTCTTCTCCAGTCATCTTGGTATGCAAAAAAGATGGCTCTTGGCATTTCTGCGTTGATTATCGTGTTTTGAACACCATCACAGTGAAAGACTAATTTCCAATTCCAACTGTTGATGAATTATTAGATGAATTACATTGCGCTTCGGTTTTCTCCAAGTTAGACCTCCACTTGGGTTATCATCAAGTTCATCTCCACCCTGATGCCATCCTTAAAACGAAGTTTCACACCCATGAGGGTCACTATGAATTTATTGTTCTTCCATTTAGGCTTTCGAATACCCCCAGTACATTTGAAACCCTAATGAATACTGTCTTCAGACATGTTCTACGCAAGTTTGTTCTTGTTTTTTTTTGACGATATTTTAGTTTATAGTCTAGATTGGGACTCTCATTAACTCCATTTACGGGAAGTTCTCCAGCTTTTAAAAGATCATTCTCTTCATGCTAAGCTTTCAAAACGTGTTTTTGGTTGCACTCAGCTGAAATACTTAGGTCATCTGGTTTACAAAGATGGGGATTCAGTCGATCCTCAAAAGATTGAGGCTATACAAGCTTGGCCCCTCCCTACTTCTGTTAAACAACTTCATGGCTTCTTGGGCCTTGCTAGTTATTATTGTCGTTTTGTTATCGACTTTGCTTTCGTCATGGCTCTTTAAACTAAGTTATTATGGAAGCAATCTTTCATCTGGAATTCTGACGCACAAAATGTCTTTAACATTCTTAAGACAACTTTTTTCCACACACCAACATTAGCCTTACCTAATTTCTCAGTGCCCTTCTTGCTATAGATAGATGCCTCGGGTACTTCTATTGGAGCAGTCTTAACCCAATCTGGCCATCCTATTACTTACTTTAGTAAACAGTTGTTCCCCCATCTTCAATCAACCTCTACTTATGAACGAGAGATGTTTGCCATTACTGAATCCATCAAGAAATGATGTCATTATCTATTGGGTAGGCATTTCACAATTCAAACCGACCATCAAAGCTTGAATTCTCTCACATATTAGACGGTTCAAACTGTAACATCCCCTCACCTATGGGAAGGGTAAATTGGTGATTTGGCACGAGTTAGGAGTGTTTAATATTGCATTGACA
>JANQBM010027488.1:0-11128 GCA_025594535.1 Erythroxylum domingense | reverse complement strand
AAACGCCCTGACAAGATTAATCTCTAGTTGCATTAAGAATGAAAAAGACCCTTGTCCTAACCAATAAATTCAGAAACTCCGTAATTTATTAAGTCAGATTATTTAATTCCATCAATTTTAATACCAACATACATCGTTCGCAAGATAAAACCAATTCGCTACTTTGATAGAATAATATCCACAACAATACTATCCTATTAAGCAATTTATCACTTAATCAATCACACAACTCATGACATTGCATAATAAATTAAGCAATAATAAATCTGGTTTAAGCACAAGAATTAAATAAATATTTGAATCGTATAAACAAATAAAAACATAGTCTCACAAATCATCCATGGCTGAATATCCAAGCACCCTGACTAGAAAAAGATTTAGTTATTTATAGCTAATATGAGAACATAAGATACCCTCGAGTTCATCTTGTCTTCCCAGCAAAATAACATAAAGAATATAATCACAATGGTGGCTGGCGGCTGGCGGCTGGCGGCTGAATACTCAAAACAGGAGAAGGAAAAGAGAACGTCGGATTTCCTTATGCCATAAGGTATTTATATCCTCTCCAATTTATAACCGTAGTCAAAATGAGGAGAGATTTCCTAATTAATCTTCAAGTAGGACTCTTCATTATGGCTTCCCAGCTTGTATCCCGCGTCTCCAATAAAGATCCAGCCCAAAATAGATGACAATTGGGCTTAAAAACTCGTTCATAAATTTTGCCCAGTTCTTACTCGATACGACATGGTCATGTCGTACTATCTTTAACATGTAGTTTCTTTAAAATAGCCTAAATCTCCTGCATTACGACTCCAATCTCCACTTTGGTCTCCTATACGCATAACAAACATAAAAGCACACAAATAATAAACAAACACATGCAAAATGAATGCAGACTATCCTGGAAACCATGCATGAAGTGCAACCTATCAAATAACCTCACACTTAAACAATACTTGTCCTCAAGTATTCAATCCATTCAAAACCTCAAGGCTTCCAACCTCTTATCACCATTCTTTCTCCCATACCCAACACTTCCTAAGCCAACAAATACAATCATAGAATCAAATAAACAATGCATGAACGATTGATCTCCTAATTAATTAGGAATGTTAACCACTTCGACATTACCTTATAGAAAGCAATAACACCCACACCCTCTCCGATTTTGCTCAACACTCATGTAGAATTTTCGGGTGTAGTGTTTCTCTCAAAATCAATGCATAATAGTCCTTTCCATAGTTCTAACATAGAGTCCAATCTCTACCACTAGCTCGAATTTAAAAACCCACATCGATCAACTAGGTCTTTTAAAGGCTTGTACTGTAGCTATGGGGTTTGACAAAGAAAGAAAAACTAAGAGGAGCAAAGTATGTACCAAGTAACACATATCTCATATGACACATATGGCCATAGAATGTATCACAGGTTGGCTGAACCATTCCTTCCTATCCAATCATCATTCTCCATTCATTCATCAAGGTATTTCTCATAAATTATGGCTTAACAAGTTTCAACATTAATTTAAAGTTTTAGAGTATCAAACTTTCTTTTAAAATTGTTTTGGGGGAAGAAAACATTTTTTGAACCTGAATATATTTTTATATTTTTTTCTTTTTCTTCTTTTTTTCTCTTTTTTTTAGACTTGTTTTCTCCTCCCCGGATTGTTTTCTAACTCTTAAGCCTAACACCATGGAACAACTAGGAGTATGACGTAAACATTATACACATGAAGGATATGATTTAACAAAATAAATACATGTTACTTAGTAATTCCTCTTAGTTGGGTGTCAAATTCTGGGGCAAAAGAAGGAAAAAGGATACGGTTTATTGGGTTTTTAACATAAGGACAAAGAAAGGTCTTAAATGGGGACTACAAGGGATAATTCACTTGGTGGGATACTCAAAGAAATTGGATATCAAAGGATTTCACAAACAATGCCTTAGTTTCATCTCGATTTACTAAATGTGGCTTTGATAGGAACTCAAATGTCAGATTCTGGCGGGGAACATACTATACACGCACACACAAAAGAAATATGGAGTATATGTAATGTTATACTCCCTCTTAAGCAGCTTAAAAATCTCACGGCTAATTTTGTGTGGGTGTATGTTATTACTCCTATAAGGTGTATTTTGCCGAGGGCCTATTTGATTCTAAGTGTATTAGTTAGTTCAAGTTATGCTAGGATGGAAGTCAAAATAGATAAATTAAGCTAAAAAAACTTAAAGAGTCGAACTTATCAAATCACATCAAGACAAGACTATTTAAGGTGGGATTTACTTTGTTATGCATGTTAATTGATGCATGAACATTCAAAAATGAAAATAAACAAACTAACAGGTGCAACTGGTTACCACATGACAATGTCATATCAAGTAGATCCATGCACAACAACGCAAACAATACATGCAGAAAAGACAAAATGCAATTGACGCAAAATCATAGAAACACCAGCAAATTTTTTTTATATCAAAAGAAAGCTATCAAATATTAAAAGAAAGCAGTCTCCCCACCCCACACTTATAACTTACATTGTCCGCAATGTAAACAAAGACTAGACAATATAAATTGAAGGCCTGGAGTAAGGACAAAAGTTACCAGGATCATGGTGACGGAGGAAATGGAGGGAGCTCGCTGCTGAAACTACCATGGAAGTCTATCTTTAGTTTAAACAATTGTGTACCCCATACCTGAACTTTTCATTGTGTGTGAAAAAAAAATTGAACCCCATCTGTGCGCCCCAAAACACCTGCCCTATAAAGCATATAAACATTACAAAATAACGAGTAAACTTGGAGCAATAAAAGTTTTTGTAGTTTCTGGCGGTTATGCGAACCCAGGCATACGACATGCTCATGTCGTATACCTTCCTTTAAGCACTGTCACACACACATCAGTTCTAGATTAATTTTTAAGCACTGAGCACAAAATCAAAAATCGAAATAAATCAACACAAAATAGATGAAATAATAAAAAATAAAAATCGAAGCTTAAAATAAAAAATTCCTTAGGTTGCCTCCCAAGTAGTACCTTTGTTTAATGTCTTTGGCTCGACAGGGCCACGCCTAATTGTAATCGGGTTTACTTACGTAATGTACCTCAACTAAGCGTGGTTCAAATCCTTCATAGAAAGGTTTCAATCTATGTCCATTAACTTTAAAAATTTTTGAAGTATCCATGCTTTGAATGCCAACGGCACTATTATCATAAACTTTTGCAACAACAAATAGGCCAACCCACTTAGAACGCAACTTGCCTCCAAAAAGTTTAAGAGTAGAGTTAAAGAGAAGTACCTTTTGACCGATTTTAAACCTCTTTTCAACAATCTTTTTGTCATGAAATGCCTTGGTTTTGGTTTTGTAAATCGTGGCATTCTCATAAGCGTTGTTGCGGATTTCCTCAAGCTCTTGGAGTTGAAGCTTACGTTGCTGCCCTGCCTCATCATAACTTGTGTTGCACATTTTCATCACCCAAAACGCGCGATGTTCTATTTCCATCGGCAAGTGACATATCTTGCCATATACTAGTCGATAGGGTGACATGTCTAGTGGCATCTTGTAAGCGGTTCGATATACCCACATTGCATCCTCAAGGTGCACACTCTAATCCTTGCGCGAGGGGTTCACCGTTTTCTCTAAGATGCTCTTGATCTCCCTATTGGACAACTCAACTTGCCCATTTGTTTGTGGGTGATAAGTAGTTGACACCCTTAAGTGACACCATATTTCTTGAACAATGCTTCCACATCCCGGTTGCAAAAGTGGGTTCCACGATCACTAATGATAGCTTTCGGTGTGACAAACCTAACAAAAATATTAGCTTTCACAAAATCGACAACTACTTTAGCATCGTTAGTATGTGTGGCTTTCGCCTCAACCCATTATGAAACATAATCAACAACAAGTAAAATATATTGATTACCAAAATACGAGGGAAAGGGTCCCATAAAATCAATACCCCAAATATCAAAATTTTCACAAACTATAACAGGTGTTTGTGGCATCTCATTTCTGCAACTAATATTACCTGTAAATTGGCATCTATCGCATGCTTTGCAAAAGGCATATGAATATCTAAATAAATCAGGCCAGTAAAATCTAGATTCGAGTACCTTTCTTGCTGTTCTTGGTGGTCCAAAGTGGCCACCATAAGCTGACGAATGAAAAAATTGGAGGATGGAAGGAATCTCTTCCTCGGGTACACATCGCCTTATGATTTGATCCTAGCACATCTTCTATAAATATGGGTCATCCTAGATGTAATACTTGGTCTCACTCTTCAGTTTATGTAGCTGTACCCTCGTATAATCCTCTGAAAATCCGTGTTCTGTTAGAAAATTGACCAGGTCTGCAAACTACGGGTTACTGAGAAAGCTGTTCATCAAAAAACTCACCCGAAACCACTTCTGTAGACTGGGATTCCATGTTTATCCGACTTAGATGGTCAGCTACAAGGTTCTTAGCTCCCTTCTTGTCTCTTATCTTAATGTTAAATTCTTGGAGCAACAATACCCATCGAATTAACCTAGGCTTTGCATCCTTTTTGCTCATCAAATATTTCAAAGTCTCGTGATCTGAATACACAATCACTTTAGTTTGCATTAAATAGGGTCTGAATTTTTCCAAGGAAAACACCACAGTGAAGAGCTCCTTTTCAGTTGTTGTGTAGTTCTTTTAAGCTTCATCTAAAGTTCTTGAAGCATAGTAAATTATATGTGGATTGCATCCCACTCTTTGTCCAAGAACAGCTCCAACGGTGTAATTACTTGCATCACAAATTATTTCGAATGGTAAATCCCAGTCTGGAGCCTTGATTATGGGTGCCGAAACTAACCTCTCCTTCAATTTGTCGAACGCACCATGACATGCATCACCAAACACAAATTCGGCATCTTTTTGTAGAAGACAACTCAAAGGGTGAGCAATCTTTGTAAAATCTTTAATGAACTGCCGATAGAAACCTGCATGGCCAAGAAAAGAACGAACTTCTTGTACACTCACGGGGTAAGGTAAAGATCTAATAACATCTACTTTGGCCCTATCAACTTCAATCCCCTTATACGAAACTACATGTCTTAGGATGATTCCTTGACTAACCATGAAATGAAAATTTTCATAATTCAACACTAAGTTAGTTTCAATGCAACGTTTCAAAATTTTCTCTAAATTCTCTAGACAAGATGCAAAGGAATCACCATATACAGTAAAATCATCCATAAAGACCTCAATTATTTTCTCAACAAAGTTGGAAAAAATACTTATCATACACCTTTGGAACATTGTCGGTGCATTGTAGAGTCCGAACGGCATGCGCTTATACGCGAAGGTACCAAATGGGCATGTGAAAGTTGTCTTTTCTTGGTCCTCAGGTGCAATAGGAATTTGATGGAACCCAGAATATCCATCCAGGCAGCAATAATGGGTGCGACCCACAAGTCTCTCTAACATTTGATCGATGAATGGCAAAGGGAAGTGATTTTTGCGTGTTGTAGAGTTCAGCTTCCTGTAGTCGATGCAAACTCGCCACCCATTCTGAACGCGTGTCAGAACCAACTCCCTTTTATCATTTTTAACCACTGTAATGCCTGTTTTCTTTGGAACAACCTGGGTTGGGCTGACCCATTTGCTATTTGAAATAGCATATATCATATCTGCATCAAGTAACTTGAGAATCTCTTTTTTCACGATTTCCATCATCGGAGGATTTAACCGACGTTGTGGCTGTCTACTCAGTTTGTAATCATTATCAAGAAGTATCCGGTGCATGCAGATCGTTGGACTTATACCTTTGATGTCAGCAATAGTCCATCTTATAGCTTCCTTATAATCTTGAAGTACCTGAATCAAACATTCTTCCTCTACCTTACTCAACTCAGTTGAAATAATTACTGAAAGTGCATCTACAGCACCTAAAAACGCGTATTTAAGGTAAGAGGGAAGTGGCTTAAGCTCTAGATCTGGCAGTTTCACTACAGATGGAAAAATTCGATTTCTGGCAGATACCACTTGGTCATGTCGTATCGGCTCTAGTGAACTGCACAATATTATTTCTTCCATCTGCATCTGATTTCTATTCAGATCATTTACTGCATGAAACAAACGATCTGGTAACACCCAATTTTCATCCCAGTTTGCTAACTTTGGAGTTGTCAAGTTTTCAGTCAAGGCTACCTGCAAGGCATCACAACCACAAAACTCTAAAAATTTATCAACAAGGGGTTCAACACTATTTATGAAAAAAGCAGATGCATAATCACTTCGGTGCTTTATTGCTTTATTGATATCAAATTTAATCACACCACCATCAAATTCCATTGTCATGGTTCCAACATGCACATTTATTTTTGTTCTAGATGTTTTCAAAAACGGATGTCCTAGTAAAATCATGCCAGAATTTCTAGTATTCCTATCATCCATATTCAACACATAAAAATTAGCTGAAAATACTAATCCATCAACCTAAACTAGGACGTGCTCTAACACCCCTTCTGGAAAGACATTTGATTTATCCACTAAGGTTAAGACAATCCCGTTATGTTTCAAAGGACCCACATTCAAAGAAGTGTAAATAGATAACGACATTAAATTAATTGAAGCTCATAAATCGCACATAGCTTGCTCAATGCCTACATTACCTATTTTGCATGAGATAGCAAATATACCTGGGTCACTCTCCTTAATGGATAGCTTACCTTGTAACACTGCCAAGACTGATTCTCCCATAAACACCCTCTCGTTATCACGCATCTTATTCATTCCTGTGCATAACTCTTTTAAAAATTTACAATACTTGGGTACATGCTTGATTGCAGTCAACAAGGGGATATTGATTTCAACCTTCTTCAAAGTCTCAAACACCTCCATATCATCAGTGGCCTTCTTTGTCTTTGCCAATCTATAAGGGAAAGGTGGTTTCTCAGGGTTAGGCTTTACAATCTTGATGTTTGGGGCTGCCTTTTCTGTTTCTGTCGATACGACATGATCATGTCATATCGCCTATTTCGAGTATGATGCCTCTAATTCCTTCCCACTTTGAAGTGTGATAGCACTGACATTATGCCCTACGTTTACCTCTAGTTGGGAGGGTAACCTACCTTGATTTTCCATCCTTGTCATCGCGGAGGCTAGTTGATCTATGCGTGTCTCAAGCGCTCCAAACCTTCTGTCACTTTTCTCAATAAATTTCATTAACAACATCTTTAAATCATCATCATTACCTTGCCTTGATTGTTGTTGGTACTGTCAAGGTGGATTGTACTGTCCTTACTAGATATTTCCGTTCCCATACCTCATATTAGGGTGATCACACTAACCCGGATTATATGTGTTCAAAAAAGGATCATATTTTCAGTTGTGATTGCCATAATTACCCATGAAATTTAACATTTCATCCTCTTGCAAGGTGGGGCATGCATCAGTTGGGTGCTCTTGAGAAAAACAAAGTCCACATGTTGAAGAAGGTTTGTGGACTTGTTGCACAGTGCTAGCATTACCAATAAATTGCTTTTCCAACAAATCAATTAGTCTTTCTAGTTTAGATTCAAGACTAGAAGACCTTACCTTATGTACTCCTCGCATAGTAATGTTAGTGCGCGTGCTAAACTGCTACAAATTTGTAGCCATGGCTGATATCAACTCTCACGTAGCTTGAGGGGTTTTGTTCACTAACGCCCCTCCACTCGCAGCATCAATGACTCTTCTCTCATCTTTTATCAATCCCTCATAAAAATACTGAATAAGGAGTTATTCAGTAATACCATGCTGTGGGCAACTCGCACACATCTTCTTAAATCTTTCCTAATACTCATACAAAGATTCAGAATCATGCTGCTTCACACTACAGATTTCTCTCCTCAAATTTGCAGCTCTAGATGCAGGGAAAAATCTCTCTAAAAATAATTTTTCCCTGTCAACCCACATATTAACTGAACCAGGAGGTAGATAAAATAACCATTCTTTCGTAGCACCCTGAAGAGAAAATGGAAACTCACGAAGCTTGATCTGATTTTCTAACACTCCTCGTGGTTTAAACCTAGTCCAGATCACGTGAAATTCCTTCAAATGTCGATTTAGGTCTTCAATCTGTAACCCATGGAATTTCAGGAGCAACTGAATAAGTGCAGATTTTAACTCAAACCCATCATTACCAGTTGGATATTGAATGCACAGGGTTTGGGTGTTCACAGGTGGTGCGAGCATCTCTCGAAGTGTTTCAAGATGTGGCTCTGCCATGTCTAGTTCTGAATCGAAATTTGACCCAAATGAAGATAAAGCGATCTGATCTTGTTCCGATGGTGGCACAGGAACTGTGGTGGGTTATTGTCTACGCAGTCTAGCTTCCTTCCTTAGTCTTTTAGCAGTTTTCTCTATCTCAGGATCAAACAAAAGTTCATCTATAGAAGAGGAAGGCTGTATACAAAACGTTAGAAAAGAAGTTAGAAACACAATTAAATAACTCTTTATACACAATTCCCCAGCAACGGTGCCAAAATTTGATAAGTTGTTAAACTATCAAAAATAAAATTATATTTCCAATTCTCTAAAAACTAGGTAGCTAGTGGTGAATCGGGTCAAATCCATAGGGAATCAATGCATAGTTACTCAAATGCTCAGAAAATAACAAATTAAGGAATTGATATTGCAGGAGATGTAAATAAAAATAAAAGCAATGCAGAAAATTAAAGGAGAGCTATAGTGACAGATACGACGTGAGCATGTTGTATTGGCATAAAATAGGTCTGGACAGTAAATAACAAAATAAAACTAGATTAAAACACAATGAGTGAAAACCTAGCCAAGATACTCTTCAATTCAGCCTGGAAATTCGATCATTGACATCATAAGATAAATTAGACAATTCAGATAGACAAAGTTATAGCCAAAGGTGACGCACTCATTAACTAATCTTTTCTTACTTTGTCAGTAACTCCAGGAAATGCCCTGAAAAGTTACTTCCCTAATCTAAATACAACCCTTGGGAAACGCCCTGACAAGATTAATCTCTAGTTGCATTAAGAATGAAAAAGACCCTTGTCCTAACCAATAAATTCAGAAACTCCGTAATTTATTAAGTCAGATTATTTAATTCCATCAATTTTAATACCAACATACATCGTTCGCAAGATAAAACCAATTCGCTACTTTGATAGAATAATATCCACAACAATACTATCCTATTAAGCAATTTATCACTTAATCAATCACACAACTCATGACATTGCATAATAAATTAAGCAATAATAAATCTGGTTCAAGCACGGGAATTAAATAAATATTTGAATTGCATAAACAAATAAAAACATAGTCTCAAAAATCATCCATGGCTGAATATCCAAGCACCCTGACTATAACAAGGTTTAGTTATTCATAGCTAACATGAGAACACAAGATACCCTCGAGTTCATTTTTTCTTCATAGCAAAATAACATAAAGAATGCAATCACAATGGTGGCTGGCAGCTGAATACTCAAAACAGGAGAAGGGAAAGAGAACGTCCAATTTCCTTATGCTATAAGGTATTTATATCCTCTCCAATTTGTAACCCTAGCCAAAATTAGGAGAGATTTCCTAATTAATCTTCAAGTAGGACTCTTCATTTTGACTTCCCAGCTTGTATCTCGTGTCTCCAATAAAGATCCAGCCCAAAATAGATGACAATTGGGCTTAAAAACTAGTCCATAAATTATGCCCAGTTCTTACCCTATACGACATGGTCATGTCGTATCTGTCTTCAACATGTAGTTTCTTTAAAACAGCCCAAATCTCCTGCATTATGACTCCAATCCCCACTTTGGTCTCCTACACACATAGCAAACATAAAAGCACACAAAAACACGCAAATAATAAACAAACACATGCAAAATGAATGCAGACTACCCTGGAAACCATGCATGAAAATTTCCATAGTCTTACTCAAACATATGCAAAATTGATCTATTAATTGAATCAAGCTCAATTAATTCTTGAAAATTTCCAGAGTATTATAAACATTCTAAATGTGCCTAATAAAAAATTCCAAAATCTAATTCCTAAGAATTCTTTATAAACTAAGTGGAATTAACCAGCACATCATATGTCCACTAACACTTGTCATACACCATCAGCATGTATATAAAATCCAGAATAAATAATCAATTACTTCAAAAATAGGTGTCATGCATCTCATACATGTGGAAACATCAGATGTGTATGTTCATGAAGGAAATTCATAAAAAAACTTTTTATAAAATTATTTTGGAATTTACAAACACGCGTGTTCATCAGATTTCTAGAATTTCCTAAAACTTCATACATGCTGAAACTAAAATCCTAATAAAATAGAAAATGACATTCAATTGCAATTTTCTTTAACAGAAACATAATATACCCATTATGAACATTTCTGTGAAATAAAATTAGAAAAACAAATTTCGTAGAAGTATTACAAAATTTTCAAAATCAGCACATGCATTCTGTTTTCCATAAGTTCCTAGAAATCAACATATGAATAGACTAGAAATTAATTTCCAATAAAGTAGCAAATGACAATAAATTGAAATTTCCTTTGAAAAAAACATAATATAACATCTTATAAACATTTTTGGGAAAGAAAATTAGAAAATTATTTTTCTACAATTTATACAAATTTTTACAAATCAACAGGCATGTCAGTCACAACCTAGCAAATAGTTCGCACATGTTTAATATATCATCTTATATATGCAAAAGTTACTTAAATACCACTATTGGGGAGCCATGGGTCCATGTACCTCATGCATGGCTATACAGCGGAAGCATTGGAATCAAAATTCTGATACCATGGCATCCCCAAAAAATCCAGAATCCATGAGCATGTATAAAACAAAATGTAAGAACATGAAATTACAGCATATGTACCTTACAAATGCTCCTCCTTTCTTGAATCTTCTACTTGTTTAGGATGTAGCAAACTGCAAACACCTTTAATATCAGGTGCAGAACATGCAAAGATGAAGAAAAATTAGTGTGTAAGGGTGTTTAAAGCACCAAACAAGATGAATTCAAGTAGATGCTCTGTAACATCCCGTTTCCATATAACGGGTTGAATCATAGAAACGGGTACACGAGAGATCAATCAGAGAAATTTGAAAAACACATCTCATGCTCA
>JANQBM010027477.1:0-11130 GCA_025594535.1 Erythroxylum domingense | reverse complement strand
GATCGACCCTGCTCATCACTGTTTACAAATCTTTTTGAGTAGGTATTTTATTTTTGGTGGTTTCGACACCCATCAACCAGCTACATATGACCACTTGAGATCCTATGGTTGCCTATGTTATGCATCTACCCTTTTATCTTCCAGAACTAAATTTTCACCCCGAGCTATACCCTGTGTGTTCCTTGGTTACCCGTTTGGCAAAAAGGCTTATAAGCTATTGAATTTGGAGACAAGGCAAGTTTTCACTAGCAGGGATGTCAAGTTTCATGAGCGACATTTCCCATTTCATTCCTCTTTCTCTTCCTCCACCAATTATGTTCTTCCCATTCCACCTTATGACTACTCTCATAAATTCATACCTTCTTCTACACCTTCCATCTCTTCTCTTTCTACCCCTAGTCCTATTGACCCTATCTTTTCGCCTTTATATCCTACCTCCTCTCCTCCCACTCCTTCTTCTTCTCCACCTTCCTCATCTTCTCCTTTACCTTCATCATCTCCTTCACCATCTTCTATCCCTCCTGTTTTACGAAGGTCCACTAAGGTTACTAAACCACCTAGTTACTTAAACAATTATGTGTGTAATTCTAGTACTGCTTCCTTTATGCATATTACTTGTCCACTCGTTGCTTTTAATGCTTTACCATCTTCCCAACAACATACACTTACCACTTTAGCCACTTACACTGAACCTACATCCTATCATGAGGTTATTAATGATCCATATTGAATTGACACAATGATTAAAGAGATTATAGCTTTACAGGCAAACAATACTTGGTTATTGACTGATTTAGCACCAGGTAAGAGAGCAATTAGCAATAAATGGGTGTATAAGGTGAAACTTAAGTCTGATGGTACATTGGACAGATACAAGGCCAGGTTAGTTATTCAGGGCAATCATCAAAAACCTGGTGTTGATTACACTGAGACTTTTTCTCCTGTGGTCAAAATGACCACTATAAGATGTGTTCTAGCCTTGGCAGTCAGCAAGCAGTGGTCTATTTATCAACTTGATATCAATAATGCATTTCTTCATGGTGATCTGCATGAAGAAGTGTACATGAAACTGCCTTGAGAACAAGGTATGCCGATTGATGAAATCACTTTATAGGATCAAGCAGGCTAGCAGACAATGGTACTCTAAGTTATCTACTGCTCGTTTGAATCTTGGTTTTGTGTCCTCCAAATATGAATATAGTTTGTTCATTAAACGGTCCTCAGTACAGATCACCATTGTTGCTGTCTATGTGGATGATATTCTTCTCATTGGATCTGACATGAATGAAATTGAAGCTTTGAAGTCTTATCTTAATCAACAATTCACCATCAAGGATCTAGGCATTTTACACTATTTTTTAGGCATTGAAATCTCGTATCTTCCTCATGGCCTCGTACTTTCTCAGAAGAAGTTTACTCGGGAACTCTTACGAGATCAAAATATGCTTTCCTATTAGCCTGCTCCTGCTCCTCTCCCTTTGAATCTCAAACTTGGTCCTACCAGTGGAACTCCTATCGCTGATCCCACCATATACAGGACACTCATTGGGCAATTGAATTTTCTGACAAACACTTGCCCGGATCTTTCCTATGCTGCTTAAACCCTTAGTCAATTTATGCAGCATCCACACACAGATCATATGGCAGCCTTATTTTATGTCCTTTGTTATCTTAGAGGTTCTTTAGGATATGGTATTCTCTTTACTAGTTCGGGTTCTCTCCATCTTCATGCTTATTGCGACTCTGATTGGGCCTCTTGTCCTACTACTCTGTGTTTCATTTCAGGTTATATTGTTGAATATGGTGCATCACCTCTGAGCTGGAAGTCCAAAAGGCAGACCACTATTGCCAAGTCTTCTGCTGAAGTAGAATACAGGGCTATGTCCCAAGCCTCTGCTGAAATCACATGGATTGTCCGCTTATTAGAAGAACTTGGGGTGACTTCTTTAACACCTGTCACTTTGCATTGTGAAAATCAATCTGCTATGCACATTGCTAAGAATCCTGTATTTCATGAGAGGACAAAACATATTGAACTTGACTGCCATTTTACTAAGGAAAAGGTCATGGAAGGGTTGTTGCAACTTACTTATTTTCCTACGACACATCAGATTGTTGATGTTTTGACCAAGATTCTGCCTTCACCACAATTTCAGAGACTTTTGTGTAAGCTGGGGATGCTAAAATCACCTCCTCCAACTTGAGGGGGGGGGGGGTGTTGGCGCTAACTATTTTCCCGCCCATTCTTCTTTGTACATATTTTTTGTTTTCTGTTATAGTTCAAATTACCAGCTTAGCATGTAATCATAACTTCCTTCTCCTTTATTGAAGGATAACCAAATAACTCAGCTATATAAATAGAGCTGAACAATTCATTTGTACGGTGATTGAAATAATGAATTCCTTCTCTGTGCTGTGAGAGTTTAATTTTATCCTTGTGTTTATCTCTTGTTCTCTTCTAGCCTTCAGATTTTATTATGATTTGATACTTATAATATGCCCCTCTACTTATTACTAGCATAGTTATCTAGAACTTGCATGTCTTGCAGCGCAAGTTCCCATAGTTTCATTGACTAATAATGGGAAAATAGTAGTCTTATTAGATCAAGATGAGAGCAGGAAGCTGAGGAAGGAACTAGTTAACTGAGAGAAGAGGAAGCTCACTCTCAACAATATACCTTTTTCCTTGAAATGCATACTTCATAAAGCTTACATCTTGGCAGACCCCACTATAGAGGAAAAATCCATTTAGGATATAATGTTATAATGTAACAAAAGAAAATCTTGTCATTTAAATTGAGTTCAAGTTCTTAAAAGTCTTTTTTTCGCATGATTTTATACTTACTGTTAGATTGTCAAGGAGATGATATATTAAAGAGCTCTATTTATAATAACTAGACATATTTCATTATCTTCTGCATGAAACAATATACACACACTTCTTGAAACAGTTAAATGTATCTGTCTAAATAATGAGGATCACCATATCAGAGAAGGTAAGTTATGGTTGGAGGACTGTGTTGCGTTAACAAAGCAAAAAGTGAAGTAACTTTAGAAGAGTCTATATGAATCTTCTAAAGTTACTGGGCATTTTTGCGGCCAAACCTTTATCGCATCTCTCAGTTTTTTAGATGTATGCAAGGGACCTACTAGACTAATTTTGAATTGCACTACAAAACTTAGTCTTTAGTTTAAGCTTATTATAGATTTCGAATATCATATAGGCTTTGCATGTGTATCTATGTTACTACAAAATTATTTGAATTAAAGAAGCAATTATCCTATGAGCAATCATGGAAAAAGTGTAAAAGGTTGGTTATCTTACAAAGTTGTCCTTTAGTGAATTGTATCTTTACTCTCAAAACAAGTGCATGTCTGGGGATGAAAATGACACCAAGAAGACCTAAGTTCAAGGTTGCCTGGTTTACTATTTTTATGTTTAGCTATTAAAGGGGTTGAGAAAGATTTTGACTCTTCAATTATAAATGTCCTGCCAAGAAAATGTTGGCCCATAATACCTATCCAGTTATGTTAGTTTTAGGAATCAGATTACAAGGAAGTCCCTCACATCACATGAACACTAGTAGGCACAAACACACTCTTTTCTTTCTCCTTCAAACCTGAAGTCAAAACTCAATCAGAAAAATCAGCCCCATCATAATTCCGTAGACTACCCATTTCACTAAATGTCCTCCTACACTTTATTTTTGCAGCGCTTGTCAGAAAAATATAAAGACATATGTTTTGACAATGAAAAAAGAGTTAAATAAATCTTAACATTTTTACTAAAATTTAATTTAAACTTAAAAGTTTTGATACGTTCAAAAAAATCTTTACATTTCACAAACATTTAATTTCAATCTCATTTTAATTTCTTCGTTAATACAGCATTATAAAATATATATTGACATTTTTCATTGAATTTTTATCATATGTTTATTTTACATGATAAGCGAGATCAAAAAACTTAAAAAAAGCAGATAATGTCTTTCCTCCTTTCCCCCTTTTCTCCTTTCTCCTCTCATCCTTCTCTCTCTCTCTCTGTTCAATTTACTTGCTATATCTTCATCTTTTATCTCCAATATTACTCATGTATTGATGAGATAACAAAGTTTAAGTCTTCTGAAGAAGAAAAAGCACTCTCTTCCTTAACTTCTTATTCTATTATGGTATTCTTTTTTCCTAATTGTATACTTTCAAGTTCTCCAATTTCATCTCTACTTTCAATGTTTTCGTTTTCTTCTTCTGCTTTTCATCAGAGCTTTACCAACTTTGGAAGTCCTCTAGTATCTAATCACTCTCTTATATTCATCAAGGATGTCAAAAACTCCAAAAAAAAGAAAGTCCCTATTTAGATTCTTTAATTCTCTTCTTAGAGCTTCATAGTTTATAGAGTCCATTTCAAAAGGTTTGGCAATTACTCAAACAGGTTATAGGGCTTATAGATGTATTTAGGCTTTGAAAGCTATCAAACAGAATTGAAGAAACAAATAAAAGGAAGTATTAATCCATTGCATATAGCTAAAGACATTTATTTAGAATCACTCATTTCAAACAAGCCTTTAATCATGGAGATCCTTATGTCAAACAATAAGTTTGAAAGTAGATTGAGGATTACATTATGTCCCTAAAAACTAAAACTCTCAATTCAGGAAACAGTCAAGAATGCTGAAGGATGGTGAGAGGAATACCACATCTTATTACAACTTAATTCATTTTAGAAGAAAAAAAAGGATCATTTCATTCTAGAAGAATGAAGGTAACATAGTTCAATCACAAGAGGACTTGTAGACTTTGGCCTATAATCACATTAAAAATCTCTTGAGGAATCCTAACAACATCACTTCTCTCCCTTAAAAGATCCTCAGCTATCTATTTGATTCAATACTTAATCAGACTCACTCTGAGTTTGTTAAGGAAATTAATAAAGAGGAAATCAGACACGCTCTCTTCCCATTCCATCCCGATAAATGTCTTGGTCCTGATGTTTTTTACTCTAGATTTTTCCAAAAGATCTAAAGTGTGATAGGGGACATAATATCTAATGTATTTTATTAATTCTTTCAAAATGGAGGAATGATTATAAAAATAAACAAGACCTATATTTGTTTGGTTCCCAAGTTCCCTTTTACAAAGACTCTTAATGATTTTAGACCTATTTTTTACTATAATTTGGTCTACAAAGTAATTTCTAAAGTGACTGCTATTAAAATGAGAGATCAACTGAAGTAGGTGATTTATTTCACCTAAAGTGCTTTTATACATATAAGATCCATTGTAGACCACATACTATTAACACAGGAGTTTTTTAGAGGCTATAGAAGTCAAAAAACTATCAGAAGTGGAGCAATTAAGATTGGCTTTGCCAATAATTCCTAACTCATTGATCAAGATCTACACATTTTTTGCTAAAATAACCTTGAATAAAACTAAAGTATGTTTTATTTTTGTTTATAACAAAAATCTAGCTTTCCAAAGATTTGCAATGTGGATGGATTTGGAAGTTAGAACTACTAATAAGAATATGCCTTAGATAATTCTTAGAGATTTCAATAACACACTTTATACTTTACAATTAGAGGGATTATTAAACATACGGAGTTTATATGATGAATTTATATCTTGCATTAGCAATATAGGAGTTACATATCCAATATTTAGATGTAACTTATAAACTTGGAACAACAAACAATAAAGCAGATGGTTCATGAGAAAGAAGTTGGAAAGGGTCTTAGTTAATCATCATTGGCTAATAAACTTTTAAGGTAGTAAATATATTTTCAATAATTGCCTCACTTAAGATCATTCTCTAATAAAAATCCATAATATGGTAAAATCTCCCATTAAAATTACCATTTTCAAGCTCATAAACTTTCTTACAAAGCTAGGTGGGTTTCATGAGGCAATTTCAATATGCATGGCAGAAGAAGTATAAGGCTTTAGACAATGAAAATATGTTAAAAAATTACAATTGGTGAAAAGGGAACTCAAGTTCATGCAATATAGAAATACATGTAGTAAAAACCTCAATTTCAAAGCTAGCAGGAGCATTTTACTATAAGCTAAAACTGGATTATATCAAGATCTAGGGAATAAAATCAATATGGATAAAGAAAAAACTAATATATTTACTATGTTAAAGCTTTTGATTCTTATTATTTATACTAAAATAAGAATACAATGGATATAGGATGGGGATAGGAATTTTTCTTTCTTTTTCAATGCATTCTAGTTAGAAGGAATACTAACAAGTTCATAAATCTTGTTAAAGATTGTAGGGAGAAACTTTAGGAGAAAATGGAGTTAAAGAAGGAGGTTCAAAAATTATTTCTAAAATCCTTAGGAACATATTTTGATTGTTTCTAATCTTTGTACGTACTAATCTCCTTCATTTTAAAAATGATTTTCAAAGAACAAGATTGAGCTCTAATTAAACCATATACTCCATAGATTATTAAGGAAGCTCTTATAAGTCTTAATTTGAAGAAAGCCCTTAGCCATAATGGGTTAAATGCTTTCTTCTTTAAATAATCATGGAGCATAATGAAGATTTAGGTGAACAAGGCTATTATAGAGTTCTTTAGCTCAAGAAGGATGCTAAAGGAATTAAATAAAACCCATATCAACTTAATGTTATAGGTCCCCAATCCTAATTCCCTAAAGGATTGGAGGTTCATCTCTTGTTACAATACCTTTTATAAGATCATATCCAAAATACTAGCCCCAAAAACTAAAAGCGGTGTTGGGATCCTTCATTAGCAACTCTCAAGGGGCTTATATCTGAGGTTAAAGCATAGGGGATAATATCCTCTTGGGTTATGTGTTATTCAAAAGATACAAAAAGGAATATCAATATCAAAATTTTTGCTATGAAAATAGACTTCCATAAGGCATTTGATTCTATTAATTGGAAGTTCATTGTCCACATTGTGGAACCTTTTGTATTTCCATAATAATTTATAACTTAGTTTGAACAACATATCACAACTGCGTCTTAGGGTGCTAGTGAATGGAGAATCGTCTCAAGTATTCAAAGGAGAAAGAGGATGAGGCAATAAAACCCGTTATTACCATGTTTTTTCTCCATATGTATGGAAATGGTTATTAGACTTGTTGATCACAACACCAAATTAGATCACAGCTTCAAGTTTCATAAAAAAATAGAGCAAGCTAAGAATTTTCAATCTTTCATTTTCAAAAGATTTGCTAATGTTTTTTAGGGATGATGCAAACTCTATTAATTAATTAAAGAACTTATTACACATATTCAATAAGCTCTCAAACCTTCTCACTAAAAAGAAAATAATCCTAACTACGGAATTCAAACGTTCAAACTAAAACAATCAAAGAACTACTTTTCTATGGGTTGCCTCTCATGCAGTGCTTCTTTTAACATTGGTAGCTCGTTGCTCTTTTTAGGCTCAGCTAGGATCAATTATGGGCAGCTTGCTGCTTCCCTTTTTGTTCAATATCAATTTTATAGCCTGTAAGTAAGCTACAAATTGCAAAATGAATAGAAGGACAATATTTATAAGGTTGATAAAACCAAATAATTTCATCAATTTCCTTCTTATTAACAAACTGTCAATAAATTAGGGAATAACGAAACTCCCTGAATCTTCCATCGAATCCAACAGTTTGTCCCGTACGAAGGTGAATTGCTCTCCTCTTTCCTTAATCACCTTCGTTTCCTCTACTTCTTTTGCTTCCCAAATAGAGACTTCCATACTATCTTCAAACTCGATGTCTATTGTCATATGTTCTTCGTCCTCTTGTTCTTCAGAAGATTCGAGCACATCAATTATCCTGAATGAGATACTAACTTTCGAATTCTTAATTACATCATTCATTTTGAATGTCATTTGATCATCATCAATCCAAAAGATAGAGTTCTTTTCCTGAACAGCTCCCAAATATTTTTTGATGTTCACATATGGCATATCAAGAACTAGTGAATAAAAGGGAGGGATGGCATTATTTTCTTCATCCTCTTCTTTGATTTCTTGGTCTTCTCTAAGGTTGGGTTTAGTTTGATTTCTCCCTGATTCTTCTAGCTCTACCCCATTCCTAAGTGTGATAGCCTGACATGGTCTATTGAACTTACATTCATGTTGCGTAGACAGTTTTCCACACTTTGCTTACAAAATTCTGTGGACAGCTGGCCTATTCGAACATCTAAATTATGAATAGAAGAGGCATGATCTTCTGCTACTTGCTCAAACTTCTCTTCTAATCTCTTTTGGTTCTCTTCCATATCTATAAGCTTATCCATGATTTTATCCAACTTGGAATACCATGAATTGGATTCATCATGTTGAAATTCAAATAGGTCTTGATGTCCCACGTGAGTACTTAAATTGTTGGACCAATAGAAATCTGGATGGTTCTGCCACCCTGAAGTGTATGGATTCATATAAAGATGACAATTTTCCTAACCAAATTGGGGATTACTAAAATCCGCTAAAGTCTCTTGCTCCCTATAATATACATCCTCCATGATCATTCTTTTTATCTCTTGTTAGCATTCAACTCTTCAGATGCCTCATTCTCACTTTAAGATGTCTTGATATGTCTCCACTTTACACTCCAAAATTTTTTTTACCTAATTTAAAAAGAAAAAGACATTGGAAAAACCTTAGACTAAAGAACTAAACTACTCACCTCCCCGACAACGGCTCCAAAAACTTGATCGCAAGGTTACGTATGCTTAAGTTTTAATATTTATAACATCGATATTTTCATAAGCACACGGCTCGTTCGTGTAATACCTAAAGTATCAATCCCACAAGGAGGGTTAATCTAATCCTAAAATCTAAGGCTTGACTAAATTTTGCAATAAATCAAAATGAACAATTAATGCAGAAATTAACCAATCAAACAATCAATATTAAGAATTGAACTCATAAAATATAAACAAAATAGCAATTTTGCACAACCTAATCCAGAATCAACCTAGAAACTACTAATTGAGAGAAATGGAGTTTTAATCCGAAATTAATGAAAATCTAATCAATTATGCAATTATCGAATTACTGTGTCTAGATGGTCCTATGATGGATTACTCTCTCTCGAGTTATAATCTTTAACCCTAATTTATAATCCCTAATTTAAATTATGGAATTGTAATCTCTCGATTTCCAATTTACCCAAATCCTAAATTAGTTCTGAATTTCTAATAACCTACTAGAAACCTATGCTCGATCTTTCGTTACACGATTTTACTGATTTGATTCAATTCTTACCTATCAAACTACCTAACTCACGTTAGCCCAATTTGATTATATTCACTTGGTTCACCCTCTCAGTTTATTACCGAATTATTAAGCACAGATATTTAATCACAAATAACTCAATGAAAACACAATAAATCAAACTTCATTAATATCAAAGATCAAAATCTTGAAGGCGAGTTTAGAAAAAAATCGACATTCAACAACAACTACACTCACGATTATCCAAATTCTATATATCAATAGAATTGAAATAAAAATAGAAAATATTGTCAGAACGGACTGGTGGAGGCAACGAATGCGGGAAACCACCTGTTTTGGGATGTACTTCGTGTCAAGCTTCTTCTCCGTGTCTCTCTTCCTTCGTCTCCTTCCTCAAATCTCTCGATATGCTCTTTAAGGATTCGGAATTGACTAATGAAAAAAGGATTCAAAGGTTGTTCCCTCTGTTCCTTAATATTCTATTTATATCTTCGAAGCTTTAGGGTTAATTCGGGGTCGAAACGGTCTAAAAAGTCCCACAAAATTTAATGTTTTCAGCTATTTTCATGTCTGCCTGACCTAGGCCACCATCGTGACCATGCCTATCACAATCATGGCCAATGCCTAATGTAACACCTCATTACCATAAATTACATACTGCAACACCCAGTGGACATTCTAGTATATAATCTATAATAATGGCGTGTTAACTATCTCACCTTCACTTTATAAAATGGCAACTTATCTAACTTAGTTATGGCATCAACTAGTATACATAAAAGTCACCAAATATATAAAAAAATCAAACTGCAATCCTCTTTTCATTGTATAAAAAACCAAACTTACATTATAGCTTTACAAAGCCATCTGAATATATGCAATGTCAAAACCTTATACATAACATACTACTTGAAAGAGGAATTGAACAAAACTACTAATTACTCCTTCAGTCTAAGCTGACCGACCTTTGAGCTATTTCTTCTTCACAAAAATAAAAAAGTTATGCTTCTTGTAGGGTCTCTCGGTAGCTAATGTCCTCTCTCGGTCCTAAAATGTCAACGTGCAATTTTGAGTGAGTTTTGCGAACTCAATGAGGTAACCATCATCAATCGTTCACTCAATTCATACATCACATCAATACATGTAACATATATTTCACATCTTTGCATATGCATAAAGTATCACATTTCACATTCTCAATCAACACAAGGCAACAATAGAATTTAATATGTCAAAACATACGTACTAAAATGTATATGCAATGTTCGTGAACTCACTCTCTTATTATTATTGTTGTTGTGACCAAATGCCTTTTTACTAACCCATATCCCTCATGGATACCAAGTTGTATCAGATAATGTCCCATATCCCTTAGTGGATACTGGGTACTCTCATAACTAAGCCTGAGGCTCTGATCATGGTATGAGCTTTAAGCTCTTTTCATTGGCGACTCCGCTCACAACTGCCTTTATCTTTCTTGCATTAATGTAATGGAATGCTTCACATTTTCATATTCTCAATCAATGATATGATTTCACATTCACATTCAGAATACATTTATCATCGGACCTAAATCTGGCATTCAACAAAATTATTGAGTATGTTTATTTCATCCAATTCACATATAAGGAGCACTTCAATATCACATTCATAAAATTATAATCTTTGGACCTTCATATCTGGAATCAGTATAAACAATCACACATTCATAAGATAATTAAAGCATAATCAAAAACAAACAATTAATTGAGTGAGACCATCTAGATTACTCACAATTGCTCCCTTTTTGCTTAATGCTTTGAAGTTCCAGCAATATCTAGAAGTGGTTGCTCTACTTATTTTTCTATATACAATCAAATACATTTATATGTCACTCATGTGCATTATCAGTCATAAATACATTTATGAATGTATCATG